>CBXB010000041.1:117836-134697 GCA_000817185.1 Magnusiomyces clavatus CNRMA 12.647
TTTTTTTTTTTTTTTTTTTTTTTAATTGATTTGAAGAAGGATATAATAAAAAGGATGTTTATCGTTCTTTAAAACTATATTACAAAAAATAAAAGAATGTCTAAAATATATAAAAAAAAAAAAGATTTGAACTTGTGATTCGCTTAAATAATAATAATATAAAAAAAAAAAAATAATAACAATAATTAGAAAATAAATATAAAAGAAGGAAGGAAGAAAGGAAGTTTTTAAAAATTTAAAAAAAAAAAAAAAAAGTATATTGAAGATACAAAAATAAAAATTAATTAGTTGTTCCGCAATTTTACATAGTGAAATCGTCATTTCCTGCAAATTCCCTCTTTTAAACCAAAAAAAATTAATCAGGGGTTATTATTCTAAATAAATAAAATATTTTTGTTACCGTCTTTTTATTTATATTTTCTCTATCCCTTCTCTATAAAGTGGTGATGTATAATAATAATAAATTGCTGCCTACAAATTACATATTATTACTTACTTACACACTGTCACTATAAAACTTTAAAAAAAACACCCAATCACTGTAATCTTAGAAACATTATTGCCATCTCACCCCTCTCTCTCTTTGATAATACTAATGCTGTTACTCTTTTAGACCATACACACGGCATTGATTATCTAATATTAGAGTTTATTATTAATCTTATCTTCGGTTAAAATTGTCCTATATATAATTAGTTAAATTAACTATTTATTATAATAAATAAAATATTTTTTTTAAAAAAAAAAAAATAAATAAATCAATTAATCATTGCTCTTTTTTCATCAATTGCTTGACACACTTCATCAAATTTCCATGGATTTATTCCAGATCGATAATCAATACCTAAAAATGTAATTGGTCTTTCCTTTTTTCTCTTTTTGTTAGTTTCATCTTCAGCATTATTATCTCCATTAATTTCAAATGTCGGCCATATTCTTTTTAATTCTTCTCTTTTGATACTGCCATCTCCTTCTTCATATTTCATTTTATCAACTAGTGTTGTATTATTTTTGTTATTCTTGATTCCTTCTTGTTGTGAAATTGAATCAGAAAATCCTTTCAAATCAATAGTATCTGAAAGTTTTCCATAATTAAAGCTCTTGTTATAAAGTAATGATGATTTAGGAGTAATTATTTTATTGTTATCTTCGGGAGGTGTCAACATGCAATTGACATCTACTGTACGAGAAGCATTCAATAATGAAAATGTACTGTTGATTACTACTACTGGTACTGGTGCATTCCATTTTTTGCTGCGCTTTCTTAATCGAATATTACCAATACTTTCAAGCTTGTTGTTGTTGTTATCTTCAACGTCTTTGATCACTTCTTGAGGATCACCGTTAATGTCTTCATTAATATAGTCAGACATTTTGAAATCTTCATTTCTACTGCTACGTCGAATACTTTCAAGACTTTCTCCGCCACCATTAACAGAATAGACATAGTCATTTTCTTCTTTGACTTCATTCTGTTCATTACCAAACTGATCATCTTCTTGAAATTGTTTCTTGACAAATGGGTATTTTTCATGATGCTGGCCATCTTTACCATACAAAAGTCGATCAAGCTCATTACCCCAATCAAACTTTTGCACATCAGAAATATTACTAATAGAGTAATACTCTTCCAAAAAGGAATTAGAGCAATTATTTTGATCATCATTTGATTGTTGTTGAGGTGTAGTAGTAGTAGTAGTACTTTTACCAACAGCATTACTACTAAACTTTTCTTGTTTACTAATAAAGCCCTCTCGTTTTAAAGCTTCTTGTTGTTCAGCTAGTTCTTCCTTTTCAATCTGTGCCTTGTCCATTTCAACCTGTTTCTTCAACTCTTCAACACTGGCAGACTTGACCTTGTTAATAGTTGCAGAATCAATTCCCAATGCCAGTCCCAAACCACTTAAAAATGTGCCAACTGGATCAAGCCTAATAGCTTCTGCACGCTTGTGTTCAGCAGCCTTGCTACGCAACTGCTCTTCCTCTAACCGTCTGGCTCTTAATGCTGCATTATTTACTGGAGCATTGTTGGGTGTTCCTGGTGACACCATGTTAGAGGCTGAAGGTGTTGGTGTCGATATCCTTCCCAAAGGAGATGAGGCATTATTGGCAGCGTTGTTGTTTGCATTCATCAATGCTTCAGATGGTGACGATGAAGAGGGTGTCATTCCAGTACGATTGCCCATTGAAGGAGATGGAAAGTTTTGACTTGACTTATTGTTATTATTATTATTATTATTATTGTTATTATTGTTATTGTTGTTATTTCCAGCATTGAGATTCCCCTTCTTTCCACGTCCAGGTGGAAGCTTTAGTTGCTCTTGAGTTAAGCCAGGCTTAATCGCTGCTGCAATACTTGGGGAAATTCCACCAACAGTGCTACCCGGAAGATTATTGTTATTGTTGTTGACTTCTTGAAAGTTATTGACAGGACTAGGAATTGATTGATTTACGGGAGTAGCTGAAGATGGACCTGATGTTCCAGATTTAGCAGGAGCAGCAGCCTTTAAGTTTTTACGCGACATTCTGCGCTTAGGCTTGATATCTTGGCTTGCATCCGGTACATTAGGTTGAGCTTGGGGGGCAGATGTATTGTTATTCATAGGTTGTTTATCAGCTTGCAGTGGCTGTTGTTGCTGCTGATACTGCTGCTGCTGCTGCTGCTGCTGCTGTAGTTGATGTTGTAACTGCTGCTGCTGTAATTGTTGTAATTTTACATCATTGCTTTGTTGAATAACAGGACTTCTTGTCGCTTGTATTGGAGTAGTCTTTGGATCTGGCTGAATATTACCAGGTTGATCATTAGTCGAAACGCCAGGCTGAAGCTTGTTTGCTTGAAATGGCAATTGTTGATTACCAACATTGGGAGAAACTGAAGGAAGTTGTTGTTGTTGTTGTTGCTGTTGGCGTTGTTGCAACTGATGCTGTCGTTGTTGTTGTTGCTGTTGTCGTTGGTGAATTAGTTGTCTTTTAGCAAGAACTGAGCCCAAAACTCTATAGAAATAAGTCTTCATTTGTTCAGATTGCTGCAAATCAGTAAGAAATTCGCCCTTCTTAAGAGCTTCGTATTGATATTCTATCTTGCGTATTCTTTTCAGTAGATCAACAACATTGGAGCTATTGCCAGCAATTTGAGCAAAAAATAAAATAAGTTTTTGTAGTTGTAAGGCATAATTTCGAGTAGTGTGGATGTTGTTCACAATTGCTTCCTTTTGCTCAGGAGGTATTGAACTTGTAAAATTTTCTAGCGGTAGGGGGTCGCGTTCTGATTCGGCACGGGCATTCTGAAGAAAAGCAACAAGTTCATGTTGACGTGCAAGCTGTGGTGTTTGGACTTTGGGAGGAGCACCAACAACAGAATTAGGCTGTTGTTGCTGGGCTATAGGTGGAGCATTAGTCCTATTGGGCATCATGTTATTTTGAGTAGGAGTAGTTGTGTTGGATTGATGTTGGGGTAGTTGAGCATGGTTCGAAAGCGGAGAAGGCTGAACTTGATTTTGACCTAATTGTTGTTGCTGTTGCATAGCAGCGTTTCTAGCTTGAGGGTTTTGATGTGTGATTTGAGGAGATCTAACAGTAGAACCACCTCTTCCTCGTTTGGCCTTACCACGAGTAGAAATTTGATTTCTTTGCGCAGTCATGGGTGATTTCGACTGATCATCTGGTTGCATGAATGGAGAAACATTGCCTTGATGAAGTTGTTGTGCTTGTTGCTGCTGTTGTACTTGTTGTGCTTGTTGTGCTTGTTGTGTTTGTTGTGCTTGTTGCGCTTGTTGTACTTGTTGTGCTTGTGATTGTTGAGCCTGTTGTGACTGTTGTGCTTGTTGATCCTGCTGTGTTTGTTGTGCTTGTTGTGCTTGTTGCTGTTGTAACTTTTGTCTTGCCAACGCTTGAGATTGTTGCGCTCTTACTTGTGCTTGTGCTTGTGCTTGTAATCTATTCTGAGCTTGAGGTTGTACTCTAGCCTGAGGTTGATTTTCGTACAATTTCTTAGTCATTATGAGAATTATAGCAATTCGATACTGATCCTCTCGAAACATTGAAATCTGCTTATTTGTCGTCAAAACTCCACTTTTTATCCGTTCATCTAAGTCCCTAATGTTTTCTATATCACCGGGAACAATTCCCTTGTACTTCTCTAAAAGATTTGGATGAATTTTCTGTGTTACTGCCATTCTAAAGACAGTTTCCTGTTTGTCTGCAGGCAATGAGCGCAAGATGGCAGTTTGTTGATTAAAAATTTGTTGTATATTTACTGGAGCACCTGGTTGCCTTACAGGAACATTTCTACCCTGTAAATCTGGGGATGCTTGGGCTTGATTTTGCAACTGAGTTTGCGGTTGAGAAGCTTGTTGTGGTGGCTGTGGAACCTGTTGACTAGACTGCATTTGAGCATTTTGAATAAATTGCCTTTTTAAAATTGCAAATTGTTCAGGAGTGTATTTCTTTTGATTGAACGTTATAGTTCCATCTCCGTTAGGTATAGGAGCAGGTATTGCAGATCTATTGATCATTTGTTGAGGTCTAATCTGGGAAGCGGGATTATTATTAATAGAATTATTCTCTTGAGTAGGGATTTGTTTCTGTTGCATTTGCATTTGCTTTTGTGCAGCTTGAGCTTGCTGACGAAGAACTTGACTTCTTTGAACAGCTTGAGCTTGTTGCTGGCGAGCTTGCATCTGAGCTTGTGATATTTGTTGCTGTGGTTGCTGCTGCTGCTGCTGCTGCTGCTGCTCTTGCTGAGGTCTTTGAATCTGTTGTCTTCTTTGAGCAGGTTGAGCTTGTATTTGAGGCTGTATTTGATTTTGTTGATTTTGTTGTGGAAATTGTTGTTGACCCTGTGGTTGATTAGCAATTTGTTGATTATTGGAGGTCTGATTCTGTTGATTGTTAGAGACTTGGCCCTGTGAATTCATTTGCGCTTGACGTTTTTGGTAGGCCTGTTGAAACAATTTGAAAAAATTTTGAATTTTAGAAATATAAGTATCCTATATGTAATAATAATTTGTATATGTGTTAGCATAAATCAAAATTTCTTTTGTTTTGAAAATTTCAACTTTTTTTTTTTTTTTTTCATAATAAAAGAAATACCTTTGAATTTGAATCCATATAAAATGATTTCTCAGTTTGTATAGCTCTGGATCTCGAGATTTCGATACCATCATTTGGATGTAAGGCGACAAAACATTGAGTGATCTGAGTAATAATTTTTTTTCGATCTTCTGCTGAAATGCTTCTCAGTTGTGTAGACATCTGATTGCGTTGAATAGGCTGCGACTGTTGAGTTTGTTGAGCCTGTTGATTCGGATCAAATTGCATCTGAGTCCTCATTCCTGACAGTTGTTGTGGTTGTTGTGGTGGCATTTGAAATTGATGTTGAGGTTGTTGCTGTTGAGGTTGTTGCTGTTGAGGTTGTTGCTGTTGAGCACGTTGCAGTTGAGCCTGGACTTGAGCAGGGTTAAACCCTATCTGGCTCTGACTATTGTTGTTTGCATTATTATTGTTAAAGTTCATGATGAAAAGTTATTGTATGGGATTCTATATGAGAAATCCCCATAGAAGGATTTGTGTTTTAATAAAAGTGGCTGATAATGAAAAAGAGGAGTGGTGATGCTTTTTTGGTGGTGTAAAAAAAAAAATATAAAAAAATAAGAGAAAAATAAAAATAAAAACTAAAAAATCAGCTGGGGGTGAAGGTTTATTTATACTACTTCTCTTGTATATTATATAGTTAGTTAGTGTATACACCATAATAATACAAAAACTAATGGGTGCCCCTCCTCCTACTAAAATATTCAAAGCCCTCGCATTAATACTGCAACTCTTTCCTTATATATATAAGAAATAAATATAAAAGTAAAAATAAATATAAAAACTGCACATTTATTTCAAATGAGTTCTATTCAAAAATAAAATAATATATAAGAAAATGCTATAATTCATGTTTTTCGTCGTCGTTTTCTCAATATTCCTTCTTCATCTTCTAAAAGCTCATGATCACTGGCCTGTTCTTCCTCTATAGAATTTCTCTTTGGCCTTTGCAAAGTTTTTAACAATGCATCAAACTTCTCCCAATGTCGCGTATCTTTGGCCATTTTACGATGTTTCAAGCTGGACACATGGGCCTGGTAGTTTGTAAACATTTCATGACAGTTTTCACAATGTCCGCCACGTCCATCGCGCTTAAATGCATCTGGCGTATATGGAACTATCGGACTGTTTGTTTTGGATGGGTTTTGAGTAAACTGTGTAACAGGGGTTTTTTTCGCCGAGGTTACGGTAGAAGAGTCATGCTTCAAAGGTGTACGATTGACTTTTGATCTGACAACAGAACTCTGCTCATCGACATTGTTCATCTTGTAATAGCACCCCTCACCCTTAGCATTGTAGTGATTATAATTGTTGTAGTTCAAGTGTTTATTGTTAGTAGGAGTGGTTCTTGCTGTATTATAGCAATTGTTGAAATTAGGAATACTTTTACTTCTAGATATTCCATCAGGAGTTATTGAAATGCTATTGTTGCTTTCTCTTGGTAATGCTGGTGACGACTTGGTAAGTTTTGAAGTAAGGGCTTGTTGTTGTTGTTGTTGTTGTTGCTCGTATTGTCCTAAAGCCGTCACCGATTCTTTCATCATAATTGACGCAGATGGTGATTTAGTAGGTATGCATGTGATTGCTACTTTCCCACAGGGCAAATCCTTAGTAAGGGCAGTATTGCTTTTAATAAATTCCTCATATTCATCTCCTTTACTCACGATGGAGCTATTGTTATTGCTAGGACTTTGAGAAATATTATTGTTACTCTTGGTTGGGGTGTTTGGTGTAGTGCTATTATTTGATAATTGAGTAGTTGCCTTTTTACGAATTCGTTTAAGAAAAATTTCACGACTGGGCCCACCATAAAACCCGCTGGCTCCTCTCATGAGTCTGTTCGTTGTAGAATTCGAAACACTGTTTGTAGCACTGCTCACACCACTTCTATCATTATTAGAAGTTGTCGAAATCGATCTTGTGGAATTAGAAATCAAGCTGATTCCAGATGGAGGAGCATAGCCCATGTAATCAGTGTACCCAGATGCAGTAGGGCTATCATAACTATCATGAACTTTTGCTGCTGTAGGGGGGTTAGCAGCAGTTTCTCTTTTAACATCTAACGGACTCGCAGATGGATTAAACTCATCGTTTGGAGTTTTTTGAATCAAAGAAGTAGTCGCTTGGCGTATGGATGTTGGCGACTGTTCATTAACAGGATGTGATAAATCAATCAGTCTTCGTCTTTTAGGCTCTGGACGTTCGCCCAATTTAGTATTGTTATCATTGTCAACTAGAGACAATCTTTTGGCTGATTGGTTTGTAGGAGTAGCATTTTGAAGCAACCGATTTGTTTTAGGATTTGTCGAACTCTTTTTCTCGAAAGTAACAAATGGAGATCTGCCAGACCCAATAGCTTGAAGTTGAGGCCATTCAGCTTCTGAAAGATCATCCACCTTAGGAAATTCAATGCAATGAAACGGGCGATAATAGTTTTTAGGATCCCATACAAGTTGATACGGGCCTGAAAATTTGACAAAATCATCTGCATGAAGCTGATTCTTTATAGGAACGCCTACAGATGATGCAAGTGCAGCATCCCGCTCCGTTGTAATAGGAAGATTTGGATTGACAACAAATTTATGCTCATCCTTGAGCCATGACGCCAATCCGCCATTGTTATTGTTTGAAGTGGTACTACCATTTGGAGTATGCCTGCTGATATATGTAACATTTGTACTATTGTTCCCCGATGGTGATGGTTTAAGCAATTCGCCGCAAATATTTTTTAAAACTCTACAAAATTTTTCATATAACCACACTTTGCAGCCCCGCTCTTTTGCTAAAGATATAACATGCAAAGGTTTGTATTCAACTTCCAGTGGCCTATTTGTAACGAGTACATTGACCTCGCTGTCAAAATATTCAACCGCCGAGCACCCTAAAAAATCCATTGTCGGTCGCACCTTTTCAATCTTGTTAGAGCTAATTTCATCAAAATAAATCTTTGCTCCCTTCATAAACTGAGACCACTGCGTCCTCCACATCTCCATCCTCGGATCCTTGTTCGATCTGTATTTGGTTGTCTGTGTTTTGGTATTATATACTTTTTTCATCATTGCCTCTTGCTCAAGGTTGGCCTTTAAAGAGGTTTGTTTTCTCATATCATTATAAATTGCTTTTGGAGTAGCAAACTGAAAAGTTGGTTCTTGTTGTTGTTGCTGCTGCTGCTGCTGTAAAGATGTTTGGATTGTAACTATTGGGTTTCCTGGAGATTGGTATTCGGTTTTTTGCTTTTGAGTCGCACTGAACAATGACTGATTGTCTCGTGCTTTAGGAAGTTGGATATTGCTGTTTTGTTTGGAAAAAGAATCTTCCAAATTAGTTTTAAATGTATTGTTGTTATTATCATTAGTATCATCATATGTTTCTTCCTGAGGTTTTGGTGGACACAAGTAAGAAGACTTTCCTGGCTCGGTATCATCCAGATTCTGACAAGACATCTGTTTTTTCATACTTTTAGGACTTTTGGGATTTATAGAAGATCGTGAGGATTTCTTGGAAGAATTGATATCGTTTTCAGCCTGAGTACTGTAGAAATCATTATGAGACATATAAAATTTATTGAAAAACTGACAAAAACTGAAAATAAGATTTAATTAGGGATCATAGGAAAAATGATACCCAATAATTAGTTATGTAATGTGTGTTTTGTAAAGAGGTTAGAAGAAGAAAGAAAAAAAAAAAAAAAAAACTGCCTATAGCTAAAAATGCGATCAAAAGAGAGGTAGAAAGTTGTTGAAAACATTACAATAATAAATTTCACTGTGGAATTTTGCAGAAAAAAAATACAGTAAGGAGCCAAGCAGAAAAGTCAATATATTGAATTTGGGTTAGGTTTGGTTTCAAACCATTCAAATTGTTTAATCTAATAGCTTTAGTTTAAAATCAGTGCTTTTGAAAGAGTTAACCCTTGGTTAAACTTCTTCTTCTTCTTTTTTTTTTTTTCTTTTTGGTAAGAAAAGGCTGTTAGATAAAGCCACTCTATCATTCAAAATGGTTAATACTGGTTTAATTCTACAGTCATTACTTTTCTATTTGATCAACGCATGAAAAATAACTATTAATACTCAACTTATTTTCAAGTTTAACTAACCTTGTAAATTACATTAACGGTATACTATAAATACTAATATAAGTACATTTTTTAGATTTGCAATTATCAAGTATAACTTTTATATGATTCGAAAAGGCGAATCTGTTAAAACAAATAACAATTTTGAAAATGCAACCAGCCCAACAACCAAAAGCCCTCTATACACCCATGTATGAACTTTACAGTTCCCGACATTCGAAAACGTTGGTGACCCAATTGCATTACAAAATGTGTGTGCGGCAACTGGGGGCCACACCGATCCAAAGCGTAGAAACAAAAACGAGGCATACCAACCAAACACCGACGTAAGCAGTAGCTGGAACAGCGAGATAAACGCAATTACCTGTGCTGAGTACTTTCCCTCAAGATACATCTCGTACGCGTGGTGCAAGTGCGCAACTGCAAAGTACAGTGGCGTCACAAAAATCATATATTTTGCCGAAACGTGGTCAGTATTGATGGCACTGAGATGAAAAGCAAGAATACACGACCTGTAAACAAATTCTTCAGTTATTGGGCCAATCACATAGTTCCGAATGCCTATTAGCGTTGAAAGTCCAGTAACAATCTCTTGAAAAACTGTTACTGGAGATGCTACATGTCCGAGCCATTTACTTGACGATTTGGTTGTGGTATCTGAGTTTTGATTAGTTTCTGATTCAGAGGTATATGGCGAAGAAAATACAGTTCTAAATTCTGCATTTTGACTCACTCTATCAAAATAGAGATAGTCTGTTAATGGGCCAACAAACAAGACTGCAGTGAGTAACAAGGCTTTGAGCGTATCAAAAATAAGATAGAGGATGATTTCAAAGTGGGACAAAATAATGTCGTGATCGTGTACAGGCCAGCCCCAGAAGATTCGGAGCGACGAAAACGACATGGAATAAGTAGGGTATGCATGCTCAACCCAAGTGAGGATTCCAGGGACCAGAAAAAAGACGCAAAAAACCGTGTAGATAGAGATAAAGGTGAGACGGGTAATGATGACCGCTCGGTCGTTGCGGTTCGTATTGTTGGATGGCCTTGTTGACTTTTTGAGGTACAACACACCAACATATCCCAAACTCACCAAGAGCGAGTATAAAGTCGCACGTACTAACGAAATTGAGCTGGTTTCTTCGAAGGTTTGAACAAACTGTGTCATTGGTTATTGTAGTTTTGTAATTGCTGTGTATTTTCCCCTTATTTTTCTTTGGAGTGTAAATGTGAATTATCTCAAAGATAGATTCACAATAACAAAAGATATCAAAAAGGTGTTTACAAAAAAAATAAAAAAAAAAATAAATAAATAAATAAAAAAAAAGAAGAAGAAATAAATAAATAAATAAATAAGAGTAAATTCAAATCAACTCCCCCTTCTATAAACAATTTGAAATATTCTCTATTTTTTTGTTATTATCTTGGATTGAATCATAAATCATAAAATGTTTTAAATATTGAATAATTCATTGTTTTAGATTAATTGGGATGGTTGAACCAGGCACGTGAACTTCAATGTCATGACAATCTATGTAACATTGAATATCTAGACCACAAATAATACATACTAACACTCAATTGATTTTACACAACTTTGCTACACATCCACATAATTGTAGATACGTAGAAACACCATCGAGAATCCTCATATGAGTAAACCCAATCTCTTTTATGTACATTAGCTTCTTTTCTTCTGTAATACCGTTTTTCAAATTCTTGGTCACCCGAAACATGGTCGAAATGATGTCCACAGATGAGTATCCTCTGTCCCATAGCTGCTTGAGGTGAACAAGCGCCTCGTCTATGTCCCGTTTGTGACAAGCCTCCACAATCTTCTGTACAACAATCGGGTGTGGCTGATCAACGACCTTAAACACATTTTCGCTGTTGACAAAGCCAAACCCGGACACAGTACTTTGTAGGTTGTTGATTGCCTGGCGCATGTCGCCTTCGGCACTAAAAACGAGTGCACTCAACCCATCGTCGGAGTACTGCACGTTTTCAGCCTCAATAATGTCCATCAGTCGAGCATAAACCTGTGCATCTGTTAGCTTTGAGAATCTCAGAATGGCGCACCGCGACTGTAGTGGTTCAATGATTTTGTTTGACATATTACAGGCAAATGCAAATCGCGTTGTTGACGAGTAGATTTCCATAGTTCGTCTAAGGGCTTGTTGTGCTCCTGCAGTCATTGAATCAGCCTCATCCAAAATAACGATTTTGTGTCTACCTGGAGGAAGATTTACGCGCTTTTGAGCAAAAGTTTTGATGGACCCTCGGACAACGTCAATCCCGCGTTCGTCAGAGGCATTGAGTTCAAGAACGGCATCGTGGTAGAGTTCAGGGCCTAGTAAAGCTCGCGCTAGACAATGTACGGACGTCGTTTTACCAATACCGGGCATTCCACTGATAATTATATGTGGCATATTGCCGTCACGAGCAATAGCTTTGAATCGTTCTATAGTCTCTTCATTTCCTACAATGTCATCTAGAACCATTGGTCTGTATTTTTCAACCCTAGTTTAAAAAAGGTTAGTATTTTTGTGACCTGAAACGTAGACTGCGGAAAAAATATATTTACCATGGTAGTTCATTTGCATTTTTCGTTGCTCTGGGGGTTTCTGCAGCTTTAGAAGATTCTGATTTCGACATTTTTGCCTACTTTTTTCTACTTAATTATTTGAGCCAAGTGTAAGATCAAAAAGTAAATAAAAAATAGTGAAAAAAGGTGTAATAGAAAGTAAACAAACTAAACATTATCATGTGACTTTTACCAAAGTTACAGAACATTATCAAACTCCGTTAGATAACTCTATATGGTTTATTATTTATCAGTATATTAAATAATATTGGAATTAGCTGAATAAATAATTATAAAAGTTAAGAAAATAAAGAGAATAAAATGAAAAAAAATGAAAAAACAAAAAATGACTAAAACAATTATATATTAAAAGAAAAAAGAAAAAAAATCATAAGAGTTTCATCAATGAGGAATCATAACATTATTTATGCTTTCCCTAGTGTCGTAATAGATTTCTTCATCAGATATGTTTCGAGAATCTCCATCCCAAACTCCTTCTGTATTTATAATGGGTGAATTGGAAGGGTCTTGCTGTTGAATCATTGAGGCGATTTGATTTCCGTCATAGCTATTGACAGATAAATCATAATCGTAGCTTTCTATGGATCCATTATTAGAATAGTCATATCTTGAGTTGTATGCGTCGTAATGTTGCTGCTCATATTCTTCATCGAATGGCTGTTGATGTTGTTGAGAGTCCATTTGCATTTGTTGCAATTGCTGTTGCTGTTGCAATTGCATCTGAAGCTGAGCCTGTTGTTGTTGTTGAATGTATCCCTGATTAATCAAATTCAAATAAGCATACATAAAATTGGACAACAATACTTGCTGAACTAAAGGTCGTCGTGGGTTGGCCAATTTCAAGTGCGAAAGTCTATATATTGCACGCTCAATATGCAAAGGATATCTGTGATGCATCATGACCAAAGATTTGTCAGACATTTGGTGGGCAGGAATTTGATAAGGTGCACCATAGTAGGCTGCTGCTTCAGGACTATATGCAACTATTGAAGTTTCGGGCATGGGATGAGCAGTGATGCTTTGTCCTGCAGAAATCAATTGTTGTTGTTCGACAGCCGCAGCAGCATTTGCATCTTGTTCGCTACTCTCTTCTTCTGGAGATCTAGTTCTGGATTTAGAGCGATGCTTTCCTCTCTGTTTAGAGTGGCTACGTCCCTTCTTGTCCTTTGTAATAGAACTGCCTTTGGGTTGGGGAGAGTTTGAGCGAGATCGTCGTCTACGGTCTCCATCGGGCCCAGGAGAAGGAGATCTGTTTCTATCGTAATTTGACTGTGCATATTTATCTCCTGAATCAATCTGTGATCGTTCCTTTTCGGCCTGCTCAGCTTGTCGCTGCTGCTTTAAAGAAGCTACGCTCTTTTTCTTTGAAAAGAAACTAGACAACCGATCTTTGCTCGATTGAGGAGCTGGAGCTTCGGTTTGTAATTTAGATGAGGGTGTTGTAGCATTAGATGTGGATACAGCCGAAGTGGCAGTAGAAGGAGAAATCTCTGCGGGGGATGTAATGGATAAAGGCTGAGTGACTGAAGCTGGAGAAGTTCTATTTAAAAAGTTATCAACCGATGCTTTATCAGTGAGATTTGGTTCATTGTAACGAGGTTTGCTTTGATTAATTGCCTCTACGTTGTCGGGCTGAGGCGATTGAGAAGCTCCATTAAACAACCATCCCCATGTACCTTTCCGACTCTTGTTTTTGCTAGAGTGAGTTTCATCATTTTCCACAACCGTAGAAGGCGATCCAATAGTGGATCCAGCAGGCAAGACTTTCTCATTGGGTTTACTAGGAATGTAATTGGATGATAAACTAGTATGTTGTTCGGTAGCTGGCAAAACAATAGACTCAACTTTTTTAGGTTTTACAACCTGAGAAATATCTGTAGCGTTAGGGAATCGCTTCATAGAGGGACGTGCATTGGAGCTGCCCGCAGAATGTTCGTCTTTGCTAGAAGTGGGAGGATCAGAGACATCTTTTGTAGACATTGGAGTGGATGCAAGGGGTGGTTCACTAGCCTTTTTTCTTCTTGATTTAATAACACTTGAACCAGATTCATTAGAAATTGGGTTTTGTGAAATAGGTGGCTCACTAAGCTTTTTCTTTCTTGATTTGATAATAGCTGCATCTGATTCATTGAAGGTTGATGTTTGTGGGATAGATGATTCAGATTGTACAGATTGTACAGGTTTTTTTGACACATTAGTAGGTTCATTTGTACCGCCAACTACTAAAGATTTTTTCCGTTGAGTAGTATCATTGACAACAATTTTAGGTACTTGGTCGTAATCATTTCCTTGTTGTACTAGCCCCTTAGAAGCCCTTGGGGTATCTTTTTCCTCTGTGTTTTCAGGAAGAGGCGTGCTTGTTATTGGCATGCGACTCTTAGGTCCTTGGTTGGAGGTACCAGGCTCTCCATGCTCTACTTTGTATTGAGTTGGAGTCTTAGACAAATCATCTTGAGCTTGGATTGGAGGAGAGTTTTGCAAAGGTGGTGTAGTAGCTTCTAAACTTGATCTAGGCGAACATGTTATAGTTTCTGATTCTGAAGAATTCGTAGGAGTATGTTTTCCACCTTTTGAAGATTCTAAAGAATGTAGAGAAGGTCTCGTTGACACAATATCTCGTCTACCTCTGCGAATGGAAGACTTGTTGTATCTGGTACGAGTAGATCTCCTGAGTGAAGACGTTGGAGAGGGAAGTATTGGTGAGTCGCTGTCATTTGCTAATGGAACAATTGGGATAGGAGTGGTTGGAGCCGATAAGGAAGCCGAGTCTGTTGGAGTTGTGGAAGCGGTTGAATAAGATTTCGACAAGTCTGTGTTATCAGAACCAAGGGAATAATATGAATAATTTGTATTCAAGGATAATGATCTTGCTAGTTGAAAGGGGTCCATCGCTAAGCTTTCTAGTTCGCCTAGAGATTTTAGCTGGTTAGATAAAGACTTGATAGTGGGATCGGCGTACTGTTCATTCAGGGGGTCTCTAGATTTGCGTTTTTCCAAAATTTCTGCACCATCAGTATAGCTTTCTTGGTCTTTAATTTGGCCAGATAATCTTGAATTCCTCCTGTGAATAGAAGAAGATCTAGAAGAATCAGAAGGTGATAATAACGATGAAGGAGACTGAGAGACTTTGGCTTTGATTTCCGCAACTTTGTTTTGAACAAATGTCTTCCATTCTTGTGGAGCTAACTCTGGATGGACATGAGCAGGTACCCATAGCAACTCAGATGCATGGGAAGAAAGCTGTGAAGAGTCAATTTGGAGATTCGACTGCTCGTTGGTGGAAGAGAAAGTCAATGAGTTTTCATGAGATTCAACAAAAGTAGATGAGGTAGAAGAAGGGATAGTAGATGTTGATGAAGCACGGCGAATATTTTTAATGGCGTTTTGCTGTAAGTATTTTGAAGTAGTAGTAGATCCGGTACTTGGAGATTTTGAAATAGATCGAGAAGACGGAGCGTTTGAAGAGAAGTCAAAGGAGTTAAAAACTTGCGATCCTGTTTTAATGCTGAGTCTGTTGAGAGATTTTGAAAGATTTGGGCTATTTGGAGGAGATGAAGATGAGGGAGACGATGAAGAAGAATTTTGTGATGGAGGGGTGCCATTGGCTTCGGAAGATCTGTATAAGTCTTGTGAATAGTTTGGGAGATCTGGGTCACTTGTAGGAAGTGCACCTATGGATAGACGTTTCAAGGCTTTGAGGGCATGCATTTCTTGAGCGACAACAGCAGCTGCAACTTCAGCATTGGTAGCATTGCTTGGAATACGCTTGGGCTTTGCATGTGTGTTGTTATTATTGCTGTTATTATTTAAGTTTATGTTTGCATCCTGATGACTATTTTTAGAATTGTCGTCCCTTGGAGGTAAAGATTGTTCAATATTATGAGTATTACTCTGAGACATTGTTTGATCTGATTTAGGAGAAGCAAATGTGAAAGAGGAGGAAGATGAAGAGACTGGCGAAGTATTTAAAGATGAGTTGATATTGGAGCTTGAAGCAGGGTTTGAAGAAGATGATGTCGTTGAAGTTAAAAGACTTTGTTGAGTAGATGATTCTAAACTTTTAGAGTGGTTCATCAAAGTAGCAGCTGTATTACTGCTCGTCTTGGAACTATTTACTGGACGACGGTGAGCAATTCTAGGTTTATTTTTAGCCTGATTGTGCTCGGTATAATTTGATGCATGAGAAGATGAATGGTATTGAATACCAGATGCATAATATTCGTCTATTGAGGTTGCATTATTATTGAGATGATTGTTCAAGTGAGCAGAGGTTGAATTGGAAGTATGTGAATTAGAGTTTGAGATAAAGTTATTGTGTGTATCTGGTGCAGAGTTTGATTTATAGTTGGAATGTGAATTTTCGGGAGGTCTAGAAGATGCAGAGGTTGTATTTAAAAGAGATGATTCAAGTTTTTGATGTTGTTGCTGATTAGGCTCACCAGGAGTGCTACTAGCGAGGGTACCATTACTATTGTAGTGGTGATGATGGATATGAAGAAAATTCAAGCCATGACTGTTTTTTTGATGCGAAGAAGATGAAGATGAAGAAGAAGGTGTAGATCCCATATAAGGGGATAAAGCCACACCTGAAGATTTTGAAGATCTATTGTCTGAAGATGAGGACTCGATAGCGTAAGGATTATTGGAAGAATATTGAAGGTCGTAAAGATCTTGTGAAGTTTTAGATGTGCCAGGTAGTATAGACGATTGTTGAGATGGGGTCTCTGTTGATACAAGAGGTTTTCTATGGTGCCGCTGACGTACTTTACGTGTACTTAAAGAGTCCTGAGTATTTGGGTCATGATTATTAGAACTTGAACCAGTCGAGTTGTTTGTCAAGGGGGGAAGGGTTCTGTTAACGTTCATCATATAAAAATGATGATTAAATTCAAATTTTAGAGTAGACAGATAGGTATTTTTTTCCAATTTAGCAATTTAAATATAACGAATGAAAGGGTATATTTGAATTAAAATATAAAGAGCTTGTTTGTTTGTTTTTTGTGTTGTTGCTACCTATCGAGACGTTAGCAAAAAAGTTGGTGGTGATGGATGTAAAGGAGGTTTTGACAAAAAAAAAAAAAAAAAAAAAA
>CBXB010000041.1:137016-148424 GCA_000817185.1 Magnusiomyces clavatus CNRMA 12.647
AAAAAAAAAAAAAAAAAAAAAAACCTTCTATATCCTTCTTTTTTCAAATCAACAAACATGACTGAACAACAGCCCCTCAGAAGATCTACCAGAGTAGCCGCTTCACAAAAAAAACGCGAAGCAGCTGAACCTGAAAAGCCAGTTGTTAAACGCACCAAAACTACTGAAGACAATAATACTACTACCACTTCAAAACTTTCTATAGGTGATGAATTGCCCGAAGTCACGCTCAAGGATCACGAAAATAAAGACGTTGATATTAAAAAAGAAATTGCCTCTGGTGTTGCAGTTATTTTTGGTAAGTATACCAGGAGAATTGTTTGAAAATATATTATAGCTCTTATTAAAGAATATTTTGACTAACACAATATCTTTTCACAACACATACAGCTTATCCAAAGGCAAGCACTCCTGGATGTACAAAGGTATGAAATTCATTATTTAAAGATTATTCAATTATTAAATTTTAAAACTAATACAATTTTTTGGTATTTTTGTTTATTTTAGCAAGCTTGTGGATTCCGTGACAACTTTGAACAATATACCTCTCTTGGTGTTAAAGTTTTCGGTTTGAGTGCTGACCCCGTCAGCGCCCAAAAGTCTTTCCACACCAAGCAAAACCTTAACTTTCAACTTTTGTCTGATCCGAATTACTTGCTTATTCAACCTCTTGGGGCTAAAAAGTCCCCCAAGGGTGTCATTAGATCACACTGGATCTTTAAAGATGGAAAGATTGTAGTTGCCAAGGTTCCTGTTTCTCCTCAAGAGTCCATTGAGCAAGCTCTTGAGAGTGTAAAGGAATACACTAGTGCTTCTGAAAAGGAAAAGACTGAAGAAAAGACTGAAGAAAAGACTGAAGAAAAGACTGAAGAAAAGACTGAAGAGAAGACTGAAGAGAAGACTGAAGAGAAGACTAAAGAGAAGACTGAAGAGAAGACTGAGACCAAAGAAACTGATAGAGACAATGTTGAAGTAACAGTTGAAAAGGTAGAGGAAAAAATTGAGGAAAAAATCGAAGAAAAAGATGGAAAAAAGATTATAGAAAGGGTCGAAGAAAAAATTGAAGAAAAGGATGGAAAAAAGATTGTAGAAAAGGTTGAAGAAAAAATTGAAGAAAACACTGAAACAAAGGCCGACGAAAATCTCGCTGAAGAAAAGGCTGAGCAATCTAAGGCTGTTGAAGCTAATGGAGACAAAAAGGATGAGTAATTTTGCTTATTTTTTTCTTTGAACCATCGACGAACTCTTATTGTTTGAGATTATAATTCTCATTCTACTTTTTTTTTTTTATTTCTTATGGATTTGATTATAATATTTGATATTATATGATATTATATATATTTATAATACAAATGTACGATGAATTATTATAACATAAAGAACACTAAAATTTTTGAGTAAATATCCAAAGCTTGTTTATTAAAAACTACAGATTTATGAAATATAAAATAAACAAAATCTTTGACTGACGTAGAATTTCAACATTTTATCATAAAAAATAGCTTGATTACAAATATTGTGGTGAGCTATTCAAAGGCTTTTTTTTTTATATTTAACTCAAAGACATAAGCCACACAGGTCGCTATTGCTACCCAAATAAAATAAAAATAAAAAAACATTGGAAAAAGCCTTTTAAGCTCTATATAAACTTTTAAATAATTCACAGTTTCATAATAGTCTATAATATGTTTTCTCAGTCATATTTGTTCAAAAATAAAGCAAATAAATGTTTATTATTTTTTACTTTTTTTAATAGGTCTATAAACAGACTCAGAATTGTGAAAATGAGCAGGATTGGCAAGTCAGTCCACTAAACTGTCTGCGGGTTTAGAGCCGTTTGTTAAATGCTGGCTCATCCAAGGCTTTACAAAGAGCTTAAGCTGTAAAGTTTGTCAATCTCTGGAAGATAAATATTCAACTATACATTCACAATTTATCTTTTGTAATAATGCCATCAGAAAATTTCATAAAGCTTAGTCAGTTAAATAAAAATAAAAAAGTCAATAATAAACTTTAACAAAGTTTTGAGCTTTCACCCCCCCCCCCACTAGTCTTTGAAAAATATCATGAAATATGAGACTTTCTTGAAAATGTATTAAGAAAGAAAAGGCATAGTGATCTACAATAAGCATTATGTTTTAACTGAATAATTCTAATTGTTCAAAAATCTTTATTGTTTTTTTATTCTGGAAATTTTGTGTTCAATTCTCTTTCACAAGTAAAATTGCAAACAGTTAAATTATTAAAAAAAACAGTCTTGTTGAGTAGTATTATTTATATATATTCATATAGCTAAGATTGCAGTGCAAACGTAAATTATGAACTCAAAATTTTCAATATCAGTTAATATAATCTAGTAGAGAAATATAACGGATTTTCAAACTTCCAAAAAACCATACAAGTCTAATATTAGCAAGACAGTTTATAATATTTTGAAAGTGTAGTCTAGAAATAATGGAAATATGTCAAAGTTATTGCTAATTTTCTAAAATGCCTATTACATTTCGTTTGAGTGATTTCAGTTCAAGAGTATAACAGATTGGAAATAACTATATTCCATGAAAGCTATGAAAAGTTGGGATATTCTAAAATCTGTCATAAAAAATCTTTATGTCGTTGCTACTTGTGCTCCAAAAGTGTAAAACAATTTTTATTTTATTTTACTTATACCTACGTAAAAAAAAGGCATATATTAATTATATCAATGAGATTGATTTAGATATAGTGTGCTTTTATTATTCAAGATTTGTCTGCCTTTAAAAAATTCTCCATGTTTTCATAATGAAATGTATGAATATAGTTGGAGTATTTAAAAAAAAATCAAGCGATAGTAATTTTTCCAAGCTAAAGTAATTTAACATCTAAGCAAATTTGAAAAAGCTTTCTAAGTGATAATTAAAGAGTTATATTTACTAAATGGCAATAAAATTTGATCAAGACTATTATAAACAGGGTATTAAAGAATGAGAAAACAAGAATCAATAAGAAAACAGAGAGATAAAGTAATTAGGACTGTTTCTTTTTTTTTTTTTTTTCTATTTTTTGACAAAAATTCTTTGATTTTGTTTTAATATTTGTGATAGTTATGATGCCTAAATTGAATGTATATATATTTATGCGTGGTGATTACCAACGTAGAAAAACAAAAGCCAGAACTATGCAAATTCCCGTCAATAAACTCGTTATATCATTATTTTCATTACTGTATATTTAAAATCTAAAATTTGGCTATTTCTAGTACAGACATCAGTATTGATTTTTCACCAATGTTTGTTATTTTTGATCAAATGGTTCCAAGCAAATTTGTACCCCTCTTACTCCCCCCAGAAGGGGGTGTCAAAATTATCGGAACGAGTTTTGCGGGGAGAAATAATGATGTAAAATTAGTTTTATAAAAAAACTGACCGTTGAGAATTTCCTGAGCTCATTATAGAGCTGTAACAAAGGGATTCAGGCAGTTGAATAGTTATAGAAAATACGACCAAACGGCAATTACAATTTCTTGTGAACACGAAAATAGAGATTAATGACTGACTAAATGAATGAATTAAATATCTTTCCTTTGGACCAAGCAGGCTATGCTATTCTGGAAAGTTGTTTAGCTTTAACATATCAACTGTAAAAATGTTTATAGACTAACTAAGGAAAAAAAATGAATTAATAAAATAAATAAAAAAAAAAATCTAGTTCTGTCTGTAAACTTGTATGGAAAAGCTATTTGAAAACTGATAGCAATGTCAATAAGAGTATTAAGACACAAAAAAAAAAAAAAAAGTTTTGGAACAAATTTCCCAGAAAAGTGAAAAGAAATATTAAATATTGCGTCAACCTGGTACAAATTATTAGAAAAATTGTTGAATCGACTCGTAATTACCTTTTTTTGATAATGTAACAAGCTTTTTTTTTCTCAAATCACTATCATCAATATTGATAAGATACTTTTTTTTTTCTGATATAACCGCTATTACACCTTCGGTTTTTTTTTCCTCAATAAAAACAGAGAATATTTTCCAAATTTTACCATTTAATAAAAATAATATTTTCTTATAAATCGTTTAAGACTAGTTTTTTTAAGAAAAAAAAAAAAAAATCAGACGTTGTAGGACTGGTGAGATACAAATATGCATTTCTTACCCATCGGTCGGTTTAACCTACCAATAATAAGCCCGCCGGCGATTTATAATGCTACCAATTTCAGAGCGCGTTCTAGAAAATATATTCCCCGCGATATCTTTTTACTTTTAATAGCAATGATAATGATTTAAAATGAAATACAAACAATGGTACATAGCTTATTTGACTTCTTAAAAATTATATAAAACCACTAATAATTTCATTATTTATAAATATATTTTTTATTGTATTTATTTTTATATCAACCTTCACAAACATCAAATATACACATATATATCAATAGAAAAAAAAAAAAGAAAAAAAACTTAAATTACAATGACTTCTTCACTAGGATTGACTCCAGAACAAATTGAAACCTTTGACAGAGAAGGGTGCCTTGTTATCCCTGGTGAATTTTCACCAGAAACCGTTCAACGCCTTCTAGACGAATCTCACAAGCTCCTCAAAGAGTTTCCAATTGAAAACCACCCCATGACCAAGTTTATCACCGGTGGCAGTGAGGGCGAGGTTGGCGAGGGCCACGTTGGTGATGACTATTTTTTGAAATCCTCAGACAAGGTCCATTTCTTTTTTGAAGAAGGTGCTTTTGATCCAAACACTGGCGAACTCATAAAACCCAAGGAAAAGGCAATCAACAAGATTGGCCACTTTCTTCATGAACTCAATGACGAGTTCAGAAATGTTTCGATGACTGAACGCAACAGAGCAATTGCTGAATCTCTTGGGTTCAAAGACCCCAGAATCTTGCAGTCTATGGTCATCTGCAAACAACCAACCATTGGCGGAGAAGTCCCTCCACATCAAGATGCTACCTTTCTTTACACAGATCCTCTATCTTGCGTCGGGTTCTGGTACGCTCTCGAAGACTGTACTAAAGACAACGGTGCGCTTGAATACCTTCCCGGCTCCCACAAGGTCACTCCTGTCACAAAGCGTCTTGTTCGTTCAAGTGCTCCCTCGGAAGATGGCAAACTTTCTACAAATAGTAAAACCCAATTCGAACCTGTGTTTGATGCCGAAGGCAACCCAGTCAAGCTCTCCGAACAAGCCGAAAAGGATCAACATGATGCCGCCAAGTACAAGTTGATTGACTGCCCAGCTGGCTCTCTCATTCTAATCAATCACTCTGTGTTGCACAAATCTAACTTTAACAGAAAGGAAAAGTCAAGATATGCTTATGCGTTCCACATAATTGAAGGAGAAGCTGAGTATGATAGAAAGAACTGGCTTCAAATTCCCTCTTCTGGTGGTACTAACTTTACCAAGCTTTAAATTGTTGTAAGAACATTTTTAGTAGAATAGTATTTATCTGCCTTTTTTCAATATTTAAGTTTGAGAAATACTGAAAAATAGGAGTGACAATAGAAAATGATTATGCTATTTTTATAATAAAATAAAGCTTTGTTCTAGATAACGTCTCTCAATGCTTGAAATAAGAGGTATTTTCAATATTATATTTCAAGTAAAAAAACACCGTTTTTTTTTTTTTTTGACCATTGAGATAACAAAAGTAATTGATATAATAATACTATTTGTGGCTGCGTATATTTCAGAATATCTGGTCTATGACAACAGATTACAAAAACATATAATGTTAAAAAATGAATATTTTCAGTCCTCTCTATTTTACTACACCATCATCATATTAATATAATATTTCACTATGATCATAAATAAATACCCATGCACAACAATAAGTCCATGGAATTTTATATTTTTCCCCATCAACAAGTTATCAATAATAGTGATGATTATAAAAAAAAAAAAAATACCTTAATAGATCTCAGTTCATTGTAACTGATAACTGTAATTTTTCTAATATTATATAAAAAATCACACGGAGCAGTTCAAATCTATAAGAAAAAAACAATCAATGATCATGATGTGCCATTTGGTCAAAGATTTATGCCTTATCACTTATAACTATTAGTCACTTAAACGTCATATACCAACAATTATACCCAGTAATTGACAGTATTTTACCTCCGAGCTTGGACTGTAAGCTAATTGCATTCGCAATTATTTTTCAAACAAAAAACGACAATTGTATGGGTGAATATAGATTACAAAAAAAATTGTTATCAACCCTCCTTTCAATGTGATGTTCAATAGAAAAACAGCGTTTTAAAACTAAACTTAAAAGGTTGTATTTTTCTATTATTACATCTGAGCAAAAAAGATATATCTAAAAATCCAAGATTGAAAAAAGGTTTTGCTGGTTAAAATAAGATATCCATATACAATTGAAAATTCTGAGAGTAAAATTGAAATTTCAAAATTCCCCCACTAGCACTTAATAATGGAAATGTAGTTTTTTAAACAAAGTTGAAATTTCTTTCTCGTAAACTCTTCTTCCTCTGCTTATCAATGGCCTTCTGACAACCCAAATTCTGAATCAGACATCATTATGATAACATGAAAATTTTCAACTACTCAAGCTCATCAACTGCTATTTAGCTGATCTTTATGTAATTTCACAGGTCACTGCTATTGCTACCATTGTTAACCCAATAATATCTTTTGCAACAGCGATTGATGCACTATGTAGATATACTAAAAACTACTGACATTTGGGCATTAAAAAAAATTCATCTTAATTTGAATTTATAGTTGCAAGAATCAAGAGGCTCTTTAATAGCTGCTGTGTTTATGATATATGCCTTGATGATTATACAAGAGAATGAATATTCCTTATAATGTAATACTAATTTTTGACATCGCGTGTAATTGACGTTATAACTCTTATTAAGTTTATTTATATTATATATAATACACAATACATAACCACAAAGCAAAAAAGCAAAAACATAGTTAATTTGATTTTTTTGATTGGATATATATTATAAAAAAGTTTTGCTGAGAATATGTGTTTTTTTTAATGTTCATTTGATTATAGTTGATATTCCATAGACGATAGCCACGATTAATACCCCAATTGCAAACATCAAAACAATACTAATCACAACAAAAAGGATAAAAAAAAGGATTATTCTTTATCCATTTAAGACCTGCAAATATTAGCAAAAAAATGTTTCGGAGAATATGATCTAATTTTTTAAAACCTCTAGATATCCATGATATAATGGCATTTTGATCTCCATTCTGACCCTCTGCATTATCACAAACAGTTATGTTATCCATGTGATGGTCGTATGGGTTTGGAGAATTGTGCAAGACATCCTTCGGTGTTTTACTATCCGTAAAAGGTGATGAAATCACTTGTTGGTTGCTTGACAATTGTGGTTCTGTTCTCAAAGTAGCTTCAGACGTCTTATGGCATAGTTGAGTAGCTTTACTTTGCCCAGAGGTTAGCTCGATGTCCTCAAGTTGCAAGGTACTAGGTTGCGAGTTGGGAGGTCCTGTCATTCTAGAGTGTTGAAAAGGTAAAACAAACAGCGCAATAGCAGAGTCAATGAATACTTGTCAAATAACAATAGACAGGATAGCTAAGTGGATATGGCAAAAAGAATAGGAAAAAAGAGATACACGAATAAAAGGGAGAGAGCTTTTTTTTATTTTTTTTATTCAATTTGTATTAGATGAAATTGCACAATAGGAATATATATTCTTGGTTTAGACCTAAATTCAATTGAAATTCCCTGGATAAGTTTCAAACTTCATACCGTAAATGCCATTTCGGTTATTATAAAGACATGGGGTGTTTGTTGTAGTTTGCGGAGGTTCTTGAAAATAAATACCAAATTTAATATAATTTTTTCAAAACTTGAAAAGTCACCACTCCTTTAGAATTTACATAATGCTTTTTTAGTTTTTAGAATGTGTTACTGGTCATATTCTTTATCTTTTACTTTTTTCTATAGTATGAGATTCTTGGTCTAAGCTTTTCTTTATGGAAAAAAGCAGGATTCTTACATTATTGTGATATCATGTTCATTGCTTTGTATAGTTTTGCTTTGCTAAATTGAATGTTGATCTAATTGATAATCTTAAACCATCTACATTGATATATTGTCTTTTCAAATGAACCAAGTCTATTTTTCTTTAATATATAAATTTGTGAAAAAAGTAGGATTCAGTATTGTCAAGTTTGAATTTTAAATTTTAGTAGTTGATATTTTTATTCCTTTTTTTATAAAATTGAAATATAAACGAGCAAAGTTTTATGCTATTAAAAAACCATATTTATGGTTAAGGAATATGATATTTGGCCCTTAACCATTAGCTTATGTCCATTGGATCTTAGACATAATCATGCCGTGCAATTTTGTTCAATATCCAAACGGGAATATTTTTTTTTTCATGTTTATATTGACTTTATTCTTTTATTTTCATTTTTTTATTTTATTTTTTTCACCCCAGCTCAACTATCTCTTCTTTTATTTTTGTTCTACTCAAAGCCATATAAACTACTCTATAGATTCATTACACTCTTTTTCTTTTTTCAATAGTATATAATGACAGAATTTCCCAACTCCCAATCAATCACCTTGCAACTTGAAGACATCGAGCTAACCTCTGGGCAAAGTAAAGCCAGCCAACTATGCCATAAGACTTCTGAAGCTACTTTGAGAACAGAACCACAATTGTCAAGCAACCAACAAGCAACTTCATCACCTTCTAATGTTAACCAAACTCAATCCGATGTCATACACAATTCTCCAAACCCATATGACCATCATATGGATGACAGAACTGCTTGTAATGATGAAAATAATAAAAATGAAGGCCAAAATAAAATAAGTTTGTTAATAGCTAGATTTTTTAGCAGACTACATAATTCTGAGTTTTTCTTTTCTATTCTTCTTTTCTTTGTGTGCATTTTTGGTTATGTATCTGCAGTTCTTTTTGCCATTTATATCATAGCAATCATTAGAAGAGTTTTAAAATGGAATGACCCTCAATAAAATAGTCTTAAAATTTATAATCAAATATTTTTTATATATATCTATACGATATATGTATTGGTAATTTTATTTTTAAACAGAATCTGCAAAATTCATAAACAATATGTAACAAAAATAACTCATTTTGCTACTAGGCTAAAAGAAAAAAAATCAAAGCATCAATTGAGTAGTGAGTATTATTAGTTTTTCATACATTCCTTAGAAAAAAAATTCTATATTGTGAATTTTCAGCTTGGGTATTGTTTATTGGAGGTTTTTCATTAAACAAAACTATACTTTGGGGTATGTCGATTAATTTTTTGTAATTTTTATAGTTGTCATTTGATATTTATTAGCTTAAAAACATATAATGTTGAACAGTAAGTTTTTATTTCAAATTTTTTTTCCAACTCTTTTCAATTTTTACCAACCAGTGCAAAAATGAAGTGAATATAAATTTATGATAATTGAAATGACAATCAACAGTTAAAATAGTTTTTTTTAACTTGAACGAATAATCAACCTTTTCTAACATAAAGCTTATCAAATATATCATCTATTAACAAGCAATCAACTTGCCTATATATGAGTAAAAAATAAAGTGCCTCGGTTGAATGCTCTTTTCAATGTTCACTTAACCATGGACATAATTGTGCCGTGCAATCTTGTTCAGAATTAAACGGAAAAGAATTTCTGTCTCATGTTTACCTAGATTTCATTTTATTGTTTTTATTTAATGGATTTTTCATTTCTTCTTTACTTCAACTCAATATCTCTTCTATTGTTATTTGAAAAGTATTCATTGACTCTGCTATTGCGCTGTTTGTTTTATCTTTTCAACACTCTAGAATGACAGGACCTCCCAACTCGCAACCAAGTACCTTGCAACTTGAAGACATCGAGCTAACCTCTGGGCAAAGTAAAGCTACTCAACTATGCCATAAGACGTCTGAAGCTACTTTGAGAACAGAACCACAATTGTCAAGCAACCAACAAGTGACTTCATCACCTTTTACGGATAGTAAAACACCGAAGGATGTCTTGCACAATTCCCCAAACCCATACGACCATCATATGGATAACAAAATTGTTTGTGTTAATGACAATAATAAAAATGAAGGCCAGAATAAAATAAGTCTGTGGATATCTCAACTTTTTGAGGATTTAAAAACTGGTTTTAGTAATATCATTGCATTTACGTCTTCAGTTTTCAAAAGTTCAGAAAAAAAAATCTGGAAAATTATCTGCTTAATATATCGGGGTATATGTTGGTTTTTCAAAAATATAGGAAACATTCTCTTATTATTAGTGCTTACTTGTTTATTAGCTGGTCTTTTGGGACTAATGGGCATGGCCCTCAAGTCCCTTGTAATTGAAATTAAGGCAACAATAGAAGACCCAGAAACAGCTCATCAACAGAAAGACTTTAAAACCTAAACATGTTTGAGGAGGTTTTTGCTTCAAACACAAACTTCAGAACACTCTTGTTTTGTTGTTTGCTAATGTAATATAATATATAACTCCATATAATATATAACTCCATATAATAAATCGATAACAATGAAAGACATGTAGGTTATTAGAACATTTCTAGAACCTGAAATGAATAATAAACATTATAATCAAGCTATTGATAAAAGCATTTGATAAATTCAAACGTAATATCATGAGAATAAGCTATGTGCAGGCAAAAATAAAAGTAAATTATTTTGAACTGGTTATTTTGTTGGCAATTACACTGTTATTAATTTTGATTGTTATTGAGATTTCTGAATTTTTCATATATTCTTCTGATGATACTCTCTATTGTATCAGTTTGTATAATTTCACTCATAATTCTGGTATTTTTGCCTTACAAAAATAAATCCGCCTTGCCATTTAGAACTCAAAAGACTTCTCCAATCAACTTCTCAATTCAATAATCTTTTGTTACTATGTTATTATCTATTATCTTTAAAATGCATATAAGCTTTTTTCATATATGTTCATAGCAAATATTGTTTCTAATACTTTTATTCAATAATAAACATTATCTAATATGGTAACTATTTCTTCTTCATTATTACAACGATCTTTAAATATGAAAAATTTTTTGACACCCTGATCATATTATAATAAATTTCAAATTTTTTTCTTTAAATAAATCTTGAGTATATAAATATTTAAATTTTTGGTTAAATATGGTTCGATTGTTCATTTGACCGTAATTATTTATTCGCCGTGCAATCTTGTTCAATTTGAACGGGAAAAAAAAATTTTTTTTCTATTCTTTTTATTCTTTTATCTCTTTTTTATTTTTATTTTAGTTGAGGTATATTTTCCATTGTTATTTAATAGGTATTCATTGACTCTGCTATCGCGTTGTTTGTTTTATCTTTTCAACACTCTAGAATGACAGGACCTCCCAACTCGCAACCTAGTACCTTGCAA
>CBXB010000041.1:167294-185746 GCA_000817185.1 Magnusiomyces clavatus CNRMA 12.647
TTTTTTTTTTTTTTTTTTTTTTTTTTTGTTTTTACTATTCACTATTAGAAATTTGCTATTATTCTTTTTTTTACAGCATTTTGACTTTATTTTATGTTTTCACCGGCTGCAATTATTTATTTTACAATTTTCACCATTATTGGTAGTACCTAAAGAATAGAATGAATAGGTCAATGCCAAAGAAATTAATCGTATAAAAAGATGCTATTTAAAGTTGCCAGAAAGATAAAGCAACTCAAATACCGTTGATTGAAATCTGTTCGGTTCTTGAATTTTTTCATTGTATATAGTCGTTAGAATGATATTAAGTTATGCGGGGGATCACGTTATCAGTTATGAAAAATAAGAGCAGATTTCTGCATCGTAATTGATTTCCATGGAAATCTGACTCTACATTTTGGTGAGAATTGGCAAAGATCTGATGAGTTTCTTTGAATATATTTTAATTCCCCGCGCCCATACTTTTGTTCTTTTAAATGTTCTTATTAATGAGATTATTACAATGTACTAAAAGAAGTTTCATAGAAAGTGGGGCTGTATTATTGGTTGCACATTTTTTTTAACTGCTCTAGAGATGATAAATTACCATCTATGACTTTCCAATGCCATAGCGAGCTAAGCAAAACTTGAATCCCAGTGGCAATCAAATTAAATATTTCCAGGTATTTTAAAAAAAAACTTCTTACCCCACCTTTAAGAAATATTCCAAATGTATGTTGTGTCAATATGAGAAGAATCAAAGCAAGTTTGTTTTGATCTTTACTACTATAATCAAATGACCTTTTTTTTTCTTGATCTTTAGCAATATTTCTAAATATGTTGATAGTTCTGGTATGTACTTCATGAGAAAGCTCTAGAAATTACAAAATAAAAAATATTACTATAGTCTAGAACCCATTAAACATTCAATATTTATGATCAATATATGAGCTGTTATTTGGCAAACTGCACTCTTTCTTTGGTAATTAGTTTATGAATTAAAGCAAAAAATACTAATTGATTCTGTGTAAATATTCACTACACCAAATACAATGCACAATATTTTTGATGAAACTATTTAACAATTATTCAGTTAACGCCAAATTTAATATTTCATTTACCTTTTCAAATAGTAAAATTTAGCCTGATTTTATTCATATACAGCATATTTGTCATAATGAATCAAACAAATTTCAAGTATTATTTTGGCACAAAAAAAAAAAAAAAAAAAAAAAAAAAAAAAACTTTATTTGTTGCAAAAATTTAATTGATGTTTCAAGTAATAAAATTTTAATAATTTATAGTTATTGCTTTATTTATATTAAATATATCTATCTATAAATATTATAGAGACATATTAAGACGAGTTCATAAAAAATCCCTACTTGTAAAGTAATTTTTTAGACATTAAAAAAAGCTAATTATAAATTAATTGATTAAGGATATTCAAGGAAAAATAATTTTTATAGTCTTTTTTTTTCTGATAATTTATCGCTATTTTATCCAAGTTGTTCTAGAAAAAAATAAATAAGTGATGCCATTGTTTTTAATTTTTGTTGTTTTTTGCTATTTAATCTGATTTTTAGATTGTATTTGTGTTTTTAAATGTGTGTTTGAAATAATTAGCCTTAAGTTTGTCCTTCTTACATAGCAAATAATATAGCTGCTGCAAGAGCTACAAAGGTTCCCATTGTTTTTGAAGGCGTAACATGGGCAATGGCACCATTGACTTGGGGTAAGCTTGGAAGAGGTGTCTCAGGACATGGGACTGTGACAGTAACTGTCTCTCCAATGTTATTCACGGTTGTGCTGGTCTCGACACAAACAGAGGGTGTGGGTGGAGCGACAGGAGACAGGGTGGTATTTGGCGACTCAGAAGTGTGTGGAACACCGAGGATGCTAGATTCAGTTGGAATAACTGTTGGTTCTGGAGAAGGTACAGGAGCATGAGTTGGAATATCTGGGGTAGTGTAGATTGTAACGACTGGCTTACTAATTGTGACAGTAGTTCCCTCCTTGACAGAGGTAATAGTTGAGTAAATGACATGTGGTTCAGGAATGATGGTTGTAGCATCAGTAACAGTAACAACCTTACCTTGTTCAGTGGTAGTATAAGTAAAATATACAGTGGTTGGTACTGGAGATACAGACACTATAGTGGTTGGAGTAACAATAGTAGCGATGGTGCTAATAGTGTCTGTGACAGTGACAATTGATCCTTCCAATGAAGTTGTGTAGGTAGTGACAACAGTAACTGGCTTTTCTAATGTATGTGTTATAGTGTATTGGCTAACAACTGTTTCAGTAGTTGGAACAACTTCTGTCTTAATAATTGTTGTTGGCATCAATTCAGTATTAACAATTGTAGTAGGAGAAGCTTCAGTGACTGTGACGGTTTGTCCTTCCTTTTCAGTAGTAAAAGTGTGATCTATAGTAGATATTGTTGTGACAACATTTTCAATAGTGGAAACAACAGTACGAGTTTGAACTTGGGTTTGGACTTCTGTGTGGACTTGAGTTTGGACAACAGTTGTTGGGATTTGTTCAGTGACTTGTTCTGTAACAGTTATTGTAGTTCCTTCCTTTTCAGTAGTATACGTAGTTGCATAAGTAGTTGCATAAGTCGAAACTACAGTTTCGTAGACAGTGGTAGGCTTGACTTCAGTGTGAACAATGGTGGTTGGCAAGAGCTCAGTTTGAACAATGGTGGTTGGCTCATATTTAGTGTCAATAACAGTTATTGGTTTTTTTAAGGTAACTGTCACAGATTGACCTTCTTTTTCAGAAATATAAGTAGAAAGAAGTGTTGAAACAGAAGTAATGGCTCGTTCAACAGTAGAAACTATTGTATGAGTCTGCTCAACTGTGGAAATAACTGTTTGGGTCTGAATTTGGACTTCAGTTTGTGTTTGAACTTCGGTCTCAACAGAGACCTGAGTTTTTACTACAGTAACTGGTCTTTCTTCTGTAACAGTTACAGATTGTCCCTCTTTCTCAGAAACATAAGTTGAAAAAACTGTAGAAACAGATGTGATAACGTTTTCAATAGTCTTCTCAACTGTGACAGGCTTTTCAACTGTTTTTTCAATAGTAACAGGCTTTTCAACTGTTTTTTCAATAGTTTGTGGCTTTTCGACTGTCTTCTCAACAGTTTGTACTTCAGTGTTGACAATTGTAACAGGGATTTGCTCAGTGACAGTGATTTTTTTGCCTTGTTTTTCTGAAATATAAGTTGAAAGAACAGTGGAAATAATAGTAGTTGGCTGAACCTCAGTTTGCACTTGGGTTTGAACAATAGTGACTGGAACTTTTTCGGTGACTGTAACTGATTTTCCTTCTTTTTCAGAAACAAAAGTGGAAAGAATGGTAGACACAATAGTGGTAGGTTGAAGCTTAGTTTTTACTTTTGTTAAAACTTGCGTCTGTACAATTGTAGTTGGAATTTGTTCCGTAAGAGTAATAGTTTTCCCTTCCTTCTCAGTTGTATATGTGGTAGCATATGTGGAAACCAGAGTTTCATAGAGGGTAGTTGGCTGAACCTCAGTACGAACATGGGTTTCAGTCAAAACGATTGTCGTGGGGATTTGTTCTGTGATAGTAACCGAAGTTCCTTCCTTTTCAGATACATAGGTAGTGGTGTAGGTGGAAACAATGGTAGTTGGCTGAAGAACTGTAGTCGGTTGGAATTGGGTTTCTGTCTGAACTTGAGTTTGAACAATGGTGGTTGGTATGTGTTCAGTAACGGTAATTGGAGTTCCTTCCTTTTCAGTAGTGTAAGTAGTAGCATAAGTGGAAATGATGGTTGTGGGCTGAACAATGGTGGTTGGCTGGACAATTGTAGTTGGCTCGTAAATGGTGGTGGGTTGGACAAGTGTAGTAGTAGAAACTGTAGTCAACGTGTATGCAGTTGTCATAGTATCAGTGACAGTGACATTTTTACCTTCGCTAATAGTAAAATGAGTAGTCACAAAAGTCTCTGTTGTTGGTTGGATTATAGTTGTTGGAACCTCCTTAGTAACTTCCATTGTAATTTTTTCAGTAATGTAGACCGTTTCAGTGACTGGGACAGTGGTGGTCACCATTTTGTCTTCATCTGAGGTTGTGCATGTAGAATAGTAAGTGACAATATAATGGGCCAAAACAGTACTTGGCTCAACTGTAGTACCTGGAACTTGACTGCCTGGAATGGTAGTACCTCCTTCTGTTCTTTCAGGGACGGTTGTTCCAACAATAGTAGTACCGGGATTGGTATAACCAGGAATGATGCTTCCTGGAATAGTCGTGCCGGGAATGTCAATGCCAGGGATGGTTGTTCCAGGATATATAATTGTGGTTGGTAAAAGAGTTGTATATGGCTTAGCATGAGGGTAGAAAGATGTGCCTTGAGGTTTGGAAACTGTAACTGTTTGACCTTCAGAGATTGTTTCGTAAGTCGTGTAGCTAACAGTTACAGCATCACTAGGATAAAGAACAGGGCAATCCGTAACTGTGACTACTACTGTTGGAGTATAGCATTGGACGTTTGGGCAAGATGTAACCGTGACTGTGAGTAGAGCAGAACTTGTAACATATCCTTGAAGTTCATCTTGTGCCTTGACAAAAGATGAAAGACCTAAAAAGCCAAGAGCAAAGCTCTTGAAGTTAAGAGATGTGAACATTTCAGATTTTGCTTGATTTTGGATTACTATTATACTCCAGGGAAAAAAAAGAACGGCAGTACCAATGACTCAAAAAAACTATTAAGAAACAGCAAATGTTGATAAAAAAAAGCAATTGCTATTACGTGATGATAATCAAATAATTAAATATGTAAAAAATAAAAATAAATAAAAAAAAAGATTCTTGGGAAGAGAAAACTGCCTTTTAAATATACCTTTTCATGAAAGTTATAAATGTGATCAAATAAATGGAAAGTTTGTATAAAAATATTAAGGCTTGTTTCTTAGGCTATAATTAATGTTTATGTTTAGTTGTAATATATACAAATAAATAAGAAGTTAAGGCATGTTAATAAATAATAACTAGAGACAATTGAAAAAGTTTTTTTCAAAATAATGATGGTTTTTATTGAACTATTAAATCAAAGCTAATTTTAGAATAATTCTAAATATTTTTCCGTTAAAATAAAAAATAAAATAATAATTAATAATACTGTGAAATTTTGTAAGAAACAAAACCAGAATACATGTTTACATGAAGTTGAATTAGCTTCAAACTAGAAACAGTACAGTGCAGCTTGTTTCTGAAAACTATTTGTTTTCCAGTTAAGTCAAGCTTTCCACAATGTGTCAGTTGTTCTGCCATTGGAATACCTGAGAAACATGAGTCGTTCTTTAAAAATGAAAAGATGAATTCGTTCTATGTTGACTTTTTTTCTTTTAATTCAATTTGGAGGTTTAATAAATTTTTCTCAAAATAGTGTGACAAATAAATAGATAGGATGAGAAAAAATAAAAGTTTTCTATGATCTGTTTCCAATTCAAAATTAGTTTTTATAATTTATCCAATGAACCAGTCAAGCAGGTCTATCTGTTTTGATTTATTAGCTACTCTTTCAAAAAAACCCTTAATGACTTAAAGTTAAGGTAATAACTTTCTTGCTGGCAAATGTAATAAACTCTCAAGAGAATATGTGTGTTTTCATATGTTTAAAGTTTCAAAAATTGCCAAATAGTGAAGGTTGGGTAAGAACATAGAGTTTTACCTCTAATAATTTTTTCATAAGCAATTCTATTTTTAATTTACAGTTTATAGTTTTATCTAAGGGTTGGACCCCTTTTTTCTATGTCCAAAATTCAGTGGATTCAACTTGTTCAGATGTTATTTTTATTTATATATTTTTTTATTAAAACCTCTTGTGAAAACCTAAACTCTAAAACATAAGTTGTTTTTTTTTCTGTTTAACAAATGAAACGTGGTGGATTTAATTAGTACTGATAGTAATTAACTCCAACTAGCACCATTGTAACAATTTTTTTATTGGCAACTATGAAAATAAAAACTCTGGCGAATACAATATTCAAAAACAAATTAAATTTCTTTTTTCGATTTAATGATATAGTTTTGATAATTTCAGCTTTTTTTTTGATAATTATAATAGCTCTCGAGGCTTTAGAGTAGAAAAAAATGAAGCGTATCAAATCAAAAAGTATGATCTTGGGCTTTCCAACTTCATTTGTGATCACCAACCTTAATTATTTAGATTCGAATTATTTGATATGTGACTTGGTAATAATGGTGAACTATATATATTTTTTGACAGTTTTTAAAAGTCTTTAATCTGTAAATGGGTTAATATATATGCTATGACGCCATTTTCATACTCCTTGTTGTGTCAGTTTTTTTGTTCTTTTTTTACCATCTCCACTAGACAGCTGTACTTTTGTGGATCACTTTAATAATTGCTTTAATTATTTATATTTTGAAACAATCCTACGAAATAATAATTTGTCATTGTTCCTACATAGAATACAGCTTGATTGTTTTCTAAATTTATTCTTCAACTCAATTGACTCAATTTAAAAATATCTAGTGGTAGATTCATGGAGAATTGCCTCATATAACTATAACATATAATGTGATCAAAAACAAAATGCTTTTAAACTGGCACATGTATGTTTGAAAAGACTGTAATAGTGAAAAATATATAAATAAATAAAAAGGTATGTAACCAGAAAAATACATCTAACGGTTACCTCTTTAACGTTTCATAAATTTCAGAACTTTTATGTTCGCCTTTTTTTAATTATAGCTTTAGGGTGACAATTTGGGGTTTTAGAACTTAATCATAAGATTCAAAGAAACTTGATAATTTCCAATTAATCCTTGCGGCACAGTAATCAAAAATATTTGAACTTTGGTTATGAAAAATTCGACAAAATTTTACTTAGTAATAAAAATCACTTATTGATAATTCCAAAGTTTAACGTATAGTTCTAATTTTATTATTCAATTTTGTGGTATACCAAAATTCTAAATCATTTTTTCTTCTATAAAAAAGTAAAAAGTTTTACTTATTGGTTGTTGGCTTTTGGTTTCAGATCAAACTGGTACAAAGCCAAGTCATTTTCAATTGAGAATGGAATGGGATAATCAAGTGTTTTAAATTTCTTTTAATTGTAAAATTTGATCTTTGTTTTTTATTTTAATGCAATTGGCTCTTGAGCAATAAAATTCTATTACAAATAGTTTGTCGTTTGTGAAGTTTCTGACAGAATACTGCATTTTGCAAAATAAAAAAGTAAAAAACTTGACACCAATTTGCACAAGTGAAACAATCCTAATTTTTTCTTTAATGTCACAGAATAATATGTGTTGTTGACGAAAAACAAAAGCCAAAACCAACAGCTCTCGCATATACACTTCAGACAATCGCCAATTAGAAGTTCGGTATGTTGATAGCGGATGGATAAATAAAATCTGATATAATTGCTTCTCATTTTCATTGTTGGTTTACTCTGGTCTTTTTAGCGGTTTTTCACCAACCAAATATAAAAAGTGACTCGTTTGATAATAATAAAATTAACCTTATCATTTTTTTTTTTCAAAAAAGTTTTGTATTAAATTTGATAGAATTGCTTTCAAGGATAGGGTGACCAAAGCTTTTTATAGAATGAATATGTTAACACATTTTAGCTCTCCTAAGAAATTATTATAATATAGTATTTATTCTGAATTATATTAACGTCTGATACTTAGATTAAGGATATCAATACTAATTCATAGCCCTGTCTATTTTTACTGTTTTTTATTTCCTCTTAATTAGTGCTATAGTCAACTTTTAAATTATATACATTAGAGATCCAATTTCTATCTCTTAGATCTGATATGTGTTAACTAAACATCTACGACACAATAGTAGAGCCAATTAATCTTCAAATGAAGTTATGATAACAAAAAGGCTGATCGCCTGGGTTTTTGAATTGATTGTTTTTAATGACGGAAATAAAGATAAGCGGTGGAAATTTTATTGTATATACCAAAAAGTTACAAATACTGAGACATTGCCATATCTGCCTATTTTTATTATTAAACAGATCTGACTCAAATTTAGTACAGATCGTACTATAAAACCAAAGAGCACATCACAAAACTTGATGTTTTTTTTCTTGAAATTTTAAAAAAAATTCAAAAAGTAAAAATATATATTAGGATTGGTTAAATAAACTATCATATCTTTTTACAACTTCAAGTTAATGGTGAAAGATTATTAAAACATTTTTACAATTGTAGATTTATAAGTTTGGTGTCAATTGTTTATTAAGCTTGCGCTATATTTCCAATTCATTTTTTCTCTTGATTTTTGATTGTCTTACTAAATATAGTTGAGTGCAATTATTTAACAATTGAACTTTTTAGGTTTTTTGAATATAAAGATTGAAAATTTGAAAGACAATATATTCATTTGAAAGTAAGTCTGAAATTCAAGCTAAATCAAAACAGTAGGGCATATCAAGGTCAATAACCATAAGTTTTCTAATGATTCACACATATCATAACTGATCTGGCCGTTTTGCAACTTGAAAAAGTTTAACATGTTATCAATATTGCTTTCTATTGGAAATATATTTTTCACCAAAAACTAAATCATATATTGAGATTTCTATTCGGTCTCATGAGTGGTAGTTCAATAATTGTTAAGAATAGACTATTTATTCCTTTATTAATATGGTATTACTATAATGTATCATTGTGATTGAACCTATCTCATCCCAATCCATTCAGTAAAATTGGTAAAAATAAGCCTTGAAATTAGTAGGGATGGGAAACTCCATAATAAAGAAAATTCTCAACCTTTTGGAAATAATACTCTACAGAGTTATTCGTATTTAAAAATGATAAACCAACTCAAGGGCGAGATCATTTGAAAGTTATCAATTCAAACTTCACTAGATACCTTTTGGGCCTATCAATCACTAATTTTGGGTATCTCTTTTTTAAAGTATCTGGTAATTATTTATCAATTAACTATATAATTTTTTTTTCTTTCATGTATTATATATTTGAATACATGATGATTTATCGCATGACCCTTTTGGTATAAAGCGGCAATCAAGTTTGGTACCTTTTTTTTTTTTTTTTTTTTTTTTTTTTTTTTTTTTTTTTTTTTTTTCTCTTTCGTAAAAATATCTTTTCTCTCATTTTTTTCTACTTTATATGTTTGCAGAATCAAGTTGATAATGCTATATGTGAAACCCTGAATATTTTTAAACGTCGGTTTGTTTCAAATGGATGAAAATAACTTTTTTTTACAGGCTATGTCAATGTTCTGGCTGCAATATTTTATAGCTTTTATATGAGTTGAGTTGTGGCATATGAATCTGATTTTTTTTTCTTTGATAATAGTAATCTTTTCTATATATATATTTTGCAATCCAAGTATTAGAATAGAATTAATTGCAAATGAAAACGCTATTGAAAGCTTTTGAAATTCAAAATACAAGCGAACTGGGCAATTGATCCAATTTTATTTTAAGTGAAGTTTCTAATTGCGCTTATACAGTATAAAGCAAAATCAAAATCAGTTATTTCTTCAGTGGTGAAATTTTGTATAGGAAAATTTTGCATAAAATGCATCATAAAGCTATGCAATCGGACCGAACATAAAGCTCGGATAACCATTCATGTATTTGCCAAGGTCTAAACTTAATTCGAAACAAGTTTTTGATAAAAAGTAGCTTTAAGTATTTTGAATCAAAACGCTAGATATTGAAGGTGGTCAGTTTAAAGTTTGTAAGCAGTTGAAAGTTGGACGGCTTCCCAAAGAGGAAACAATTTTTTTTAAAAAACCGGGAAAATTTTTTTAGCAGATTTAAATTTGCAATTTCGGTGCCTAAAAAACAAAAAGAGAAATATTTTTATTTGAACTTTTGAAACCTCCTTGAAATTTTTAGATTATTTACTTTTTTTTTTTCTGCTTTCCTTTTAGTAGACTCTAGTCAATATTGATATCATTTTGTATCTTTTTTTATTGCCTAGCTTTTCTTAGTGGCATTTGGAATTAAAAATACCGCCAACCAATAGAATTCGACTAGGCAGTAGATCAAAAATGATGTCATCACGCCAAACCTCCCCAACATTGGGACAAGACAATATAAACAGTCATAACAATGACAGTAGCCTAGCTTCCTCAGAACAAAATAAAAACGCAGCAAAGAGACAACAATACACAATAAGAGAACAGCTTTCCGAGTTTCCATTCTGGCAGATGTCTGTCGTGATGCTGGTCCGCTTCTCGGAGCCAGTTTCATTCACATCATTATTTCCCTACGTCTACTTCATGGTCAAGCACTTACAGCCCGACAAACCAGAAAGCAGTATAGCTCGATATGCAGGATACATTAGCGGCAGTTTTGCTCTTTGCCAGGCTTTGACTGGTGTACATTGGGGTAGATATTCGGACAAGTATGGGAGAAAGCCTATTTTACTGATAGGACTGTTAGGGTCAGCGCTCTCATTATTTTGGTTTGGATCAGCTACATCATATCACATGGCCATGATTGCTAGATGCGTCGGTGGATTTTTGAACGGAAATGTCGGCGTTATTAGAACGGCTATCGGCGAAATCGCCCCAAGGCGAAAACATCAGGCACTTGCAATGTCAACAATGTCATTACTGTGGCAGTTAGGCTGCGTAATCGGACCAGTATGTATTAAATTGTCGATTTGTCTTTATATTTCATCACTAACTTGTTATTTTTATTTTTTATTTTATTATTGTTTGCTTTCAGGTTGTTGGTGGTGCATTGGCAGATCCAGTAAAAAATCATCCACATTGGTTTTCCAGTGATGGGGAAGGAAGCTTTTGGAAAAAATTATTTACTGAAAGACCATTTCTGCTTCCAAATATCGCGACGTCCGGATCATTGTTGTTTAGTGCAATTCTTGCATTTCTATTTTTAGAAGAGCCTCACCATGAACTTAGATCAAGAAACCCTTATGATCCGGGTTTGGCTATTGGAGATATTATTATCAAATTTGCTACAAGAGGGCGTATAGACAAACGAAAAGAACGAAAGGAACAATTGAACAAGTATCGAGAAGAGCAAGCACAAAGAGAACAAAGAGAACGAAATGAGCAAGTGCAGTCACCTATACCAGATACCGTTGATGAGAATGCCCCATTATTACAAAAGGTTGATAGTATTATTGAAGAAGATTTAGAATTTATTAGCGGTGAATTTTCTCATGATAAAAATTTTGACTCAGATACCCCAAGCAAGTATGGAGCAACTTCTCAATCACCCCAGTCATCCAAGGCTGCCAGTATTTCTTCAAATGCACTCTCTCCTTCCAAACAACCCAACAAACCTGAAAAACAGATTAATAAAAAATATGATAATACAAAAAATGGAACCCTTTTTGAAGCACTTACAGCTCCTGTTATGGCAAGTATAATAATGTACTTTATTTTAGCACTCCATACTATTGTCATGGATGAACTAATTCCTGTGATGCTCTCAACTCCAATTGCCAAATCCCCAGATGGAAAAGTTCCAGCTAGCTCATTACCATTTCATTTCGTTGGAGGTCTTGGTCTTTCATCTGTTCAAGTTGGGAACTTGCTTTCAATTACTGGAATTGCAGGAACTTTTTCGGTTATGTTTTTTTTCCCTTATATTGATGGCAAGTATGGAACTTATGGGCCATTTGCAGTTGTCAACAAAATCTTTCCATTAATTCATTTTGCAATACCCTTTGTGCTTTTACTTGCTGAAGAACCTCGCAAAAACCTGGGGGCTCCAGACGGATCAGCTACTCCTAGCCATGGCTTTACGAAATCAATGTATGCAGTGTTGGCTATTTTACTAGTTAAGGCAATTCTCATGTCTTTGGCATATCCGGAAGTTATGTTGTTGATCAATAGAGCAATCACTAATCGTAGACATACTGGTGCCATTAACGGTCTGTCGCAAATGTTTGCAGCTACAGCAAGAGCCATCGGTCCAATTGTCTGGGGTGTCTTAATGACTAAGGGACAAGAATTAGACCTTGTAGAGTTGCCTTGGTGGGTATTGTGTGCATTTTCATCATCTGCGCTTTTCTTTTTGTTTATATTAAAGAAGCATCGCAGCGTTTTTGAAAGTGATTTGGATTTTCAATGAAAAGGTTACATTTTAAAAAAGTTTATTGCATATAATTTTTATTTAAAAACACAATTTTTTTGATTGCATAATATCTAAAAACTATGAATATATAGTATTTTTCTTAAAAAACATTTAGAAAATAATTATTTAAATTTTCAAAAAGAATAAAACAAAATTCAACAATTTTTTTTTTTATATTGAAAAATTAAAATCAAACTTAGACCAATATTGATGACATAAAATATTATCTATGATTTGTAAGCATTCTTGTTATTTTGTTGTTGTTTTTTAGTGATAAACCGATTGTTTTATTTTTACAACTACAATTATTCTTTATCAGAATGATTTTTGTTCTAAATATATTTTTATTTTCGTCAATTGTATTTATTATTCAATAGTTTCTACCAGCAAAAAATAGTTTGAAAAAACAGCCGTATTAAAATCATATATAGCTCGTTATATTATATCAAATTTAAAATTAAAATTTCAAAGATATTGTCGATAAAATAATCTTATACAACACACAGGATGTCAAATCCCTTATTTATTTCAAACCCCAATAATAGCAATACACCAATGTCTACAATAAACTCATCTGATAAAGGAACAAAAGGAAACAGACGTATACACAATATTCGAAAACCTTTTTACTCAATGCAACAGGCCCAAGCACATCTACAGACACCACAGGGGAGTCAACAAAGTCCTGAAAGAATCAGTTCAGACAATAACATGGAAAACCAAGTAACAAACGAACAGATGCAGGAAATTAGAGAAACGGTAAGTTTATTTTTAACAATATATATATATATATATATAGAAAATAAACGCGTATTATACTAACAAAATTTTTTATATTTAGTTTGATTTGTTTGATTCTGATCATGACAATTTGATGGACTATCACGAGTTTAAGGTCGCTATGAGAGCACTTGGTTTTGATCACACCAAACAAGAAGTATTGGCCCTATTAAAGAAATACAATGTGATTCAACCTGATCCTACAAGAGACAACTATGTACCAGGAGAAGTATCACCTCATAACCAACGTATAAATTACGAAAACTTTTCGAACCTGATGATTAAAAAAATTGCCGAGCGCGACCCGTTGACAGATATCAAGAGATCATTTCAACTATTTGACGTGAATGGCAGCGGTAAAATTGAGTTTGAAGATTTGAAAGCTGTTGCTGTGGAGTTAAATGAAAACATTACGGATGAAGAGTTGAATGCAATGATCAGTGAATTTGATTTAGATATGGACAATGGAATTAACGAGAATGAATTTATTGACATCTGTCAAAAGTTTTAAACATTAGACAAGACAAACCAGACCAATTTATTTATAGAATAAATACAAGTTTGATTTATTAAGACAAAGAAATTGATATGTAATTTTAACTTTAATATGAAACATTAGGTTGTAAATAATTTTATTTCTTTACCCTATAGACTTAAACAATCAAACTAAGAACAGAACTGAAACTTATAATTTAGCTTGAGAAAGCAGCCTTTCACCTTTGACTAAAATGCACTCTCCATGTGCTATAACACTTGGAATTCCTACATCGTATGCAGCGTCCAAAACCTCCTGGTTAAATGAGCCTGGTTGAAACCAAAGCGCTTTAATGAGTTTGAGAGTACTTGGATCATCGTTTTGTAAAGACTTGACAAATGCAAGCGAAACTGCTGGTGGGGTTACAACCGAAATTGACAAGGCATCAAATGTCGTTTGCTTAGACATGTCCAATTTAGATAAATCACCAGTGATTCCCGAAGCGACAGCTGTTGGACTTAGTGAGCTGCCGTCAGCAGAAAAAAATCGTTTGTGCAATTTCCCACCATTCTCGTCAAAAATGAGTTGCTTGATTTCAAAAATGTCCTTTGCTGTAGGAACACCACAAACAGCAGGAGTTTTGGTGGTATTTGGGTTGATTGGGATTACTGGTAGGCCGTGAGAGACGTACCACGATGTGATTGTATGGCCAAACTTGCTAGAATCTGTGCTTGCACCTAAAACAGCAAATAGTCTCGAGCTAAAGTTGGGCAAGAAGAATGATTCTAAAAGAGCAGGTGTTGTATGAGACATCTTTGAAATATTGAGAATAATTGATTAACTATATACAAAATAAAAGTATTTGATATGTGATCAATGGTTAAAAAAGTTCAAAAAGATGCTGGGAAAAAAAAATAAAAAAATACGTATAATAATGACCCCCTCCTCCCCCCCCCACATTAAGTTAATTACCCTACCTCTGTTTGATATTGGATGATATCATTGAAATCCAAAAGCACATAATTTAAAAAACCGAGCTTGAACTTTATCTTCCTATCTTTAACAATGTACTGATCAATCGAAATTATGGGTTAATAATTTGAAATCTTCTTTTATTCTTCTGCAATGTTTTTATGATCTCTAAAGTCAGTAATACCTTTTCAAAAGTGGTGATTAATATTTTGTGATTGATAAAATAATAGATAATGATACCATTTTTTCTATTTATTTTCGAATACTCCAAGTCCAGTTTTCTCCACCAAAGATTTTGGTAAAATAAGTTTCCTTCTCTCTTTGGGCAATTTCTTCTTCGTTGAAAAATCGAAGTTGACCATCAGAGGCAAGCTCTCCTACTTGTTTTCTTTTTTCCTGTCCAAGAACCACTACATTTTATTATTAGAATCTGTTATACGAAAATTAAAACAACTGCGGTACTTACATCGTTTGTATAAACCATATGAAGAAACTGCCATAAGGGGGATTCCTAAAAGAATTAAAAACACACTACGTTGTTTTTTTGGATCCATAGCAGCCTTCTTTAGTAATCGTTCTGTAGCATCATTATTAGCTACTGGCCTTGCTGGATGAGAAGATTTGACAGTATTATCACGAGGCATCTTAATATTATTAACTAATGTGGCAGTTTGTTATTATCTTTATTAGTGATGATATGCTAAAGAGATATTTCACAGAATGAAGTTATTCTATTTTCAATATCTTTGATTGGAGGTTTTAAATCAATACCAAAAATATATTTTGAGAAAATATGTGATCACGTGACTGGATTACTAACGGCGAACACTGGGAAAAATTTTCACTGAGCAACAAAACAAGTTGACTGGTACCCGGGTAGTAACGCAAAAGATATTTTTGGATCAATTAATTAGTCACTGATCGATTTCAATGATTTATGTGAAATGAATATTTAAGATTTGCTTTTGGATCAGCAAAAATTTTTGTCACTTTTTTTTTCTTTTTTTCTTTTCTTTCATTTTTTTGATAAACTCATAGCTTGAATAAATAGTCTATGAACCCAGAGTGATTCCCTTTCTATTTGAATCATGCTTTCTTCAGTTTTACGTTCTCCCGTACTGAAAGCCCAGCTTCCTAGAGCAAGCTTGTTGAGATCAACATTCAGAAGCGCTGTTGCTTTGAGATCTTTCTCTCACACTTCAAGAATCTTTAATGCGGCATTAATTGACGGAAAAAACATTGCAAAGTAAGTTTATATTTATTTTTAAAACTTTTTTTTTTTCACTTTTATTATTTTGTATCAAACTAACATTCAACTTTTTATCAGATCAATTCGTGAAAATGCAAACAAAGAAATTAAAAGAATTCAGGCTACAAACCCTACCTTTAATCCAAGTCTTGTAATAATTCAAATTGGAAGCCGGCCAGACTCATCCGCTTATGTTCGTATGAAGCTCAAGGCCGCTAAGGAAGCTAACATCAATTGTGAGGTCAGAAAGCTTCCAGATACCATCACACAAGCTGAACTCTTGAAGCAAATTCATGAACTCAATGTAGATCCAAAGGTACATGGCATTCTTGTCCAACTCCCTATACCCAACCCTGATATCGATGAAACTATTATTACCAATGCAGTTGCTCCTGAAAAGGACGTTGATGGATTTGGAACATTGAACATTGGCGAACTCGCCAAGCGTGGAGGCAAGCCTGGTTTTATCCCTTGTACTCCTAAGGGTATTATGGTTCTTCTTGAGCAATCTGGAGTTGAATTGAGAGGAAAAAACGCTGTGGTTATTGGAAGATCTGATATTGTTGGCAACCCAATCTCATACTTATTGAGAGATGCTGATGCAACAGTTACAATCTGCCACAGCAAAACCCAAAATTTGCCCGAGGTTGTTAAGCAAGCTGATGTTGTTGTTAGTGCAACTGGTATGCCAGAGTTTGTAAAGGGCGATTGGCTCAAACCTGGTGCCGTTGTCATTGACGTCGGTATCAACTACATTTCAGATAACACCAAAAAATCTGGTAAGAAATTGGTTGGAGACGTTGAATTTGCCTCTGCTTCCAAGGTTGCTTCAAAAATCACGCCTGTACCAGGTGGTGTCGGTCCAATGACGGTTGCAATGCTTATTCAAAACGTTCTTGATTCTGCAAAACGCTCATTAGACAATGAATCACATAGAAAAATCACTCCTATACCTTTGAAATTGAAGTCCCCTGTTCCATCTGACATTGATATTTCAAGAAGCCAAACACCAAAGTTTATTACGGAAGTTTCCAAAGAAATAGGAATTACTGAAGATGAGTTTGAGCCATACGGAGCTTACAAGGGTAAAGTCAGTTTATCAGTTTTGGACAGATTGAAGGAAAGAAAAAACGGGAAATATGTTTTGGTAGCCGGTATTACCCCTACTCCTTTAGGTGAAGGAAAATCAACAACAACTGTTGGTCTTGTTCAAGCCTTGGGTGCTCATTTGGGTAAGATGGCTTTTGCTACTGTAAGACAACCATCTATGGGGCCTACATTTGGTATCAAAGGTGGTGCTGCTGGTGGTGGTTACTCTCAAGTCATTCCTATGGACGAATTCAACATGCACTTGACTGGTGACATTCATGCCATTTCTGCTGCTAACAATCTTTTGGCTGCTGCAATTGATACTCGTATGTTTCACGAAAAGTTTCAAAAAGATGCTGCTCTTTACAAGCGTTTGGTCCCAAAGAAGAACGGCAAGAGAAGCTTTACTAAGGGCATGCTCAAGAGATTAGAAAAACTTGGAATCAACAAGACTGATCCAGACACTCTTACACCAGAAGAAATTACCAAATTCGCCAGACTTGACATTGATCCAGAAACTATTACCTGGAAGAGAGTTGTTGATTGTAATGACAGAATGCTCCGTACCATCACAGTTGGTCAAGGTGCTGCTGAAAGAGGTCAAACCCGTCAAACTGGTTTCGATATTTCAGTTGCTAGTGAATGTATGGCGATTTTGGCACTTTCTACCTCCATCAAGGACATGAGAGAACGTCTTGGTAGAATTGTTATTGGTAGCAGCAAGACTGGCGAACCAATTACATGTGATGATATTGGATGCGCTGGTGCTTTGACTGCCTTACTGAAGGATGCCATCAAGCCAAATCTTATGCAAACCTTGGAAGGTACTCCAGTTTTTGTTCATGCTGGGCCTTTTGCCAACATCAGTATTGGGGCAAGCTCTGTTTTGGCTGATAAAATCGCTCTCAAATTGGCTGGTACGGATGCCGGCGAAGATTACCATGAAAAGGCTGGTTATGTAGTTACTGAGGCAGGTTTCGACTTTACCATGGGTGGTGAACGATTTTTCAACATAAAGTGTCGTGCAAGTGGTCTTAGACCTGATGTCGTTGTCATTGTCGCTACTGTTCGTGCTCTCAAGCTTCATGGCGGTGGTCCAGATGTCAAGCCTGGATCTCCCCTCCCAGAAGAATACAAAACCGAGAACTTAGAACTTGTTAGAAAGGGTGCTGCTAGCAATTTAAGAAAGCAAATTGAAAACGCCAAGTCATACGGAAGCCCTGTTGTTGTTGCCATTAACAGATTTGTCACCGACACTGATGCTGAATTGGAGGTTGTCCGTCAAGCTGCTTTGGAAGCTGGTGCTTTCGATTCTGTTGCTACAAACCATTGGGAAGAAGGTGGTGCTGGAGCCATCGCACTTGCTCAATCCGTTATAGAAGCCTCAAAGGCTGAAAAGACCCCAGAAATGAATCTCCTATATACAACTGACTCTTCCTCGTCATCTCCTGAAGAAAAGCTTAGAACCATTGCTCAGAAAATGTATGGTGCTGCAGACATTGAGCTCAGCCCAATTGCTAAAAAGAAGATTGAAACCTATACCAAACAAGGATTTGGCCACTTGCCAATTTGCATTGCAAAAACCCAATACTCACTATCCCATGATGCCGCTTTGAAGGGTGCTCCAACTGGATTCACATTCCCTATTCGTGATTTGAGAGCCTCTGTCGGTGCTGGATATTTGTATGCTTTAGCAGCAGAGATCATGACTATTCCAGGTTTGCCAACACATCCAGGATTCATGGATGTTGAAGTTAATGATGAAGGGGAAATTGAAGGGCTGTTTTAAAAAAAAAAAAAA
>CBXB010000041.1:189757-210425 GCA_000817185.1 Magnusiomyces clavatus CNRMA 12.647
AAAAAAAAAAAAAAAAAGGTAAATTAATATTATTATTCAAAATGGAAGCTTTCTTTGCTTTTTAATTTTTTCATTAACTTTGGTTTCAATTCTCCCAAATTTTCATTATTGTTGTTAGTATTTTGATTAAAAGATGTGTCTATTTTCAATTTTTTATTGTTGTAATTTTTATTTTCGTCGTCAATAAGTGGTGAATCATTTTCTGGAGGAACTATTCGTAATGTAGGTTTGGATGGAACAAGAGGAGGAGAAATGCTGAGTGTATTGTTGTTTTGGTTTGGTGGAGATTGTGGTGGTATGTCAGGTGTAATAAGTGGTGAAACTAAAGAGTCCATGGCTGTGGTAATGGTGGGGGTATTTGATGAAGAGGGATGTGATGCAACTGTATTGTTATTGTTGTTATTATCATTAGTAGCCCTAATAGTTTCTGTAGTTGTATCGTTATTAAAATTATCTTCCAGCTGTTGTGCAAATTGAGACGTTTCATTGACTTTTGTAGGATCGGTAATTGTCTCAGTTTGATCCAAAGATGGATGTTTGTAACTGCTAAGATCCGCAGAACTAGAATTACGAGAAGAAGATGATGAAGAAGGTGATGAAACGTAAGGTCTGATTGGACCTCTTCTAATGACTTCAAATCCTCTAGGTTCTAAAGGATCAATCTCAGGTTGGTTATGGCGCAAATTTCCAATGTTTTGTTTAACCTTTGACAGCCATCCTGAAACCGCCGAAACAGGATTGAATGCATGTGCCTCTGCCGATTTCAGTCCCTTTGAATTATTGATATTACCATTTGATTTTGCAGCTGTGGGGCCCTTTGACTTTTTGGTATGTCCGTTTGCGTCGGTATAATCCGCGGATGCACCATTGCCATTCATTTCATCCATTTCCAGCAGGCCAACTAGAGAGTTCAAATTGCGGCTTCGGCGAGACTTGCGTTGAAGAACGCCGCTAGCTCCAATTGAGCTGTGTTTGGCGCTGCGGTCAAGTTCATCACCGCTTTCTTGCACAGGAGTAGAATCTCTACTATAATACTCATCAGCATAGTCTGATGGAATTTTCAAATGGCCTGCGCCTTCGGCCTTGGATCCGTTATTATTGTCATCCAATAAAGAAGCAGGCTCATTATCGATATATGGATGCTGCAAAAGAGATCTACTAAAATCTTCACTGCCACCAGGAGTATAATCCGTTGTGCTCGAAGAACTGGTATAAGAAGAATGATGTTTTTTGTGATGTTTATGTCCATGGCGCGCAGCTCTCTGTCGATAGTAAATATCAGCCTCCCGAACAGCATAATTAACACCCTGTGGTGGTGGTGAAACAATTCCCATTCTAATTTGATCTAGTGTTGGGCCAGATTCAGGCATATCTGATTGACTTCCGTCTCTATCGCTGTAATCGCCTGATCCAGTGTTTACAGCACCATTGGAATCAAAATCTACAGTTGTTCTATTATGAGCACTAGAATTATCCAGATTTTTAGATCTTGGTTTTCTGTAATAGTCTGTGTGACTACGAGAGATTTTAACAGCATTGTGTTTGTTATTGTGAGGGCTCTTAAGACTTCTGGTATCGGAAAAGGCCATTGGAGCCCTGTGAATGCTGTTGTTGTTGCTTGTGTTTGAAGTAGAAATTGTGCCGATGCTGTTTCGAAAGTTGTGGCCTGTAGCTGTACCAAATCCTAGAGTATCAGGAGAGTGGGGAAAAACGGAACCATCTGAATTTGGAGATGGAAGATAGCCATCATCAAATGAGCCATCTTTTGTAGCAGGTATAATGGGTGGTGCAGGAAACAGTGCCGAATATTCGCGTTGATCGTAGATTGTATTAGGGTTGGTAGTTGAGTATCTGAGTTTATTGGGCCCGTGTAGACTATCTTCCTCTTCTTCATCATCAAGCATGCGCATTTCAACATCATCTTGAGCGCTCATTCTATCGGCATTGGTATCTGTATCATCAGGACCGATTGTTGCATCGTGTTTAACGTCGCTATGGATTGGAAAATTGTCTACGTTTGGTCTACGCCTACGAGACAGTTGTTTCAGGCTGTAGATGGCTCCTGTGCGTTTGGAATCTATGCCAGCTCCAGTGTATCGTGAAATGACTTCAATGATGACTTGGATTGCTCGCATCAAAAAGAGAAGTAATGCTAAGCCGTGGAAAAGCAGTATAACATAACCCAACAGCTGTCTTGCTTCTGTAGATACACCTGTAGAAGAAATGAAAGGAACAGAGAGCATAATCAAAGTGAATCTGACAGCAGTGACTATTAAGGTAATCAAGTTCATACCTGTTTCGTGATCAAAAGGCTTGACAATGATCACAGCAAAAAAATAGACTAGTTCGATTACGGCTAATAGTGTAATTTGAGCCAGACCTGAGATCTGAATAGCTCCAATTGCAAGGGCGCGGAAGAATGTAGTAGCAAATTCTACTACAAAAAACATAGCTGCGCGCTCCGCGTAGGTGTTGTAGAGAGTGCCAAACTTGAGCAAAGTCGAAACATTATCAAAGATGGTTGGATGTGGGGCACGCCTCCATAAATAGTAGCTAATAAACGAAGCCAATGCAACCCAAGCAAAGAGAACGAGGGCAGCTAGCACAGGAAAGTATACTGGGACAGGCGAGGCATCATCAGTGTCTTTGAGATGAGTAATTGCACATTGAAAAAATGAAAAAGCCAGAAGAGGCAGATGAAAGACTCTAAAAAACAGGCGAATGACAAGACCAATGGCAAATGAAAAGTTACGAGACCGCATATCGTAGTTATCAGACTTGTACTTACGCCAAATCCAGGTGCCAAGACTTGAAGCCTCGCCGATAAGCAAAACAGCGCCTGTAACTGCGAGCAGCCAAATCATAAAACTGGGCCATACGTCTTTCGGGTGATCAAGTTGTAGGATCTGTCTCATGCGGTCCATTGCGTATAGGCTGTTGGAAGAGTAGACGCCGTCGCGAAGTTTTCCGCCCCCAAGAGAAGATGAAGATGAGGTGAATGAGTGTCCAAACATGAGAACTACCCAAGCATAAGTAGAGGTGATAGGTTGGAGAAAGGAAGGGTAGTCAAGAGAGAGACAGCTAAGAAAGAATGCGTACTGAAAGTAATGCAAAAAGTCAAACAGGCCCGGTGTCAAAAGGCGGACCACGTTGACCTCACGGTAGATAACGGACGCCCATGAGTAAACGTTTGTTGTTCCAGTCCATGGGTTGAGATAAGCTGTTATGAAGAAGGAAAAGGCAATAAGAACGGCAATTCCTATGATACAAAAAACTATGACGTACCATGCATAGTCTGCAATAATTGGGGTGACTTGAGTCTCTATACAGCCTGCAAGATTGTAGCCATCCACTGCGTTGATTATGGCAAAGCGGACGTTAAAGGGTACGCCTTGATATGCTTGTGAAACGTTGAATGTGTGTGTAAAGGACGTCTGGCCGGGACCAAAAGGACATGAAGACGCAGAATTGTGGCAGAGCCGTGAATATTCATTTTTTAATTGGTGATTTACAACACTTAACCTTGATCTCAATGTGACTAAATAATAAACGGAATGATTAGTTAACAAATTTTCATCTGTAAAATGGATTAGTAAAAATACAACATTACTTACCATATTTGTTTGTTTCAGGGTTTAAATCTTCTAAAGATCCAGTCATATTGCCTGTGACAATGAATGACAATGAGGCGAGGGTAGTGTTTGGAATGCGTTGATAACGAGTATCTACAACCTGTGGTGTGAAGTAGATATCGGAGAGCTTTGGAGATCCTAGACAGTCGACGAATTCAACATTTACAGCGGTTGAAAGGGAGAATAGGTAGAAGAAGCAACAGCATAGCCAGAGGAGTCGAAATTGGGTTCCTTTGTGCCTGTTATTCGAAAAAGCATTGCTGTTGCTGTTGATAATAGACAGAACCCATTTCATGATGGTATGGAAAAAAAAAAAAAAATGAGAAAAGAGGACTATAATAATAGAAGAGATCTTTAATCAAGAAAATATCAAAAGAACGAGGGCTTTAGTTTTTTTTTTTTTCTTCTTCTTTTTCTTTAGTTCAATTAAATTATGAGATTCTTGCTCATGACTGATGAGCTTGTACGCACAGTAGTAGAATAAAAAAAAGTTTTTGAAACTTTTTTTTTTTTTTTTTTTTGAGAGATTTTTATTAAAGAAATAAAAGAAAAAATATAAATTTAATGACAAAATTTGCTTTATAAATATTTTTTTTTTATTTCTCTTCAAATATAAATCTTTAAAATATTAAATTGGAAAAAGAAAAAAAAAAAAGCCTTTTTTAATTTAATGACAAAGATGAGAAAAAAAAAGTGAGAGAAAAAAAAGGAAAATGTTTTGAAAAAAAAAAAAAAAAAAAATTAAAGACCGATGGATTACGTAATGCCCGGTCTTTTTTTTTTATTTTTTAAAAATAAAGCCATCATCATTATTATTTACTATACTTTGCTACTACTGATAGTAATAATGAAAATAAAATCAATCAAATTTTCCTTTTGCTTCTCCATCTGCTAAATAATGAACAAATACCGCACTTCTAGCTGGTTTTTGTCCAAGGTTTATTGGATCTTGCTTGTACGAATCATCACTAACTCCAATTGCTAGCATAGACCCAGAGTATTGATCAACATCTAAAGACATTACAGAGGCAGGCATTTTTGGATACCCTCTCAGCCTTTTTCTTGCCTTGTAGTCCCAAAGGTACACTCCGTTGTCTGATCCACCAGTAAAAAACGTGCTGTACTTAGGATGTAACGCTAGGCCATTCACTGGAGTCACCAGATCGCTACCGTTGCCCTCGCTATTTGTGACTCTGTGGCATTTGAATGCAAACTTTTGACTTTGGGCCTCTTCACTCTGATCAAAGAAATCAACAGCCACTCGGCCTTCAATACTCGTAGTGATGTAGCCAATCTCCTTATCGTCTTTGTTTATGCACTTGACTGTTCTCGTAGGGTACTTGAGCGAGCTCTCTAACTCATGCAGCGGAGTTGCTAGTGATCGCATGTCGTATATGTTTAACTTACGTTCGCTCATTGCAACTACAAGCAAGTTGGCTTTAGTACTGTCCATAGCAAACACTTTACCTGGAAGATTTGCTGCTGTCCTACTTTCAGCAGGGAAAGACCGTAGATCAATCTGCTGCAGCGTTTTGTCTAATGACCCTGATATGACAGATCTAGTGTTTGAGTGATAAACTAAACTTTTTACTGCCATTTCATGATCTTTTCCTACTACCATAGTTTGCCCTCTTTCTACATCAACAGCATAAACTCTTCTTTCTAGCCCACCTACATATGCTGTGCTGTTTGCTCTAGTTTGATCCCAAACAGAATCTAATAGTGGAGCTTTGAATTTCAGTGATCCATATAAAGATCCAGATTCTTGTCTTGCATCGTAAATCCGTAATGTTGAATCCCAAGACGTTGTTAATAAAATTGGTCCTTTTGGAGCAAATTTAACTGATGATATTAAATCCGTAGGAGGGTTTTGAAGTTGGACTGTTGTCATTATTTTATATGATGATGATAATTCTTGCTGTTTTGAATGTACAAAAACAAAATAAAAAAATACAAAAAATAAACAATTATATAAAGAAGCCCTAAACCTTGCTATTTTTGTATTATTGAAGAACCCAATTAATTAAATTAGAAAAAAAAAAAAATCCTCTGTTTATTATAGTAATTATCCTTTTCTAATTTTATTTTATTTTTTTAAAAAAATAACTTTTCTCAACACAGATTCTATTTTTTTCATTTTATTTTATTTTTTATATAGTAATAATAATGTCAAGTAGTAATGATAACGACCCTTCTCATCCGTCTCGTAAATCATCAGTCAATGGACAGAATTACCTCGGAACATCTTCCTCATACTCTCTTACAGACTCAAATGAAACGCCAATTTCACTTCTAAAACCAGCTGCTAGTAGATCTAGTAACAGCACTTATAATTCTGCTGGTTTTAATCAATTTAAGCCAACTTCAGAAATTCAATTACCGGGAAATTTGATACTCTCTACTGCTCCTTCTGCTTCTTCTTTCAATTCAGATGTGGCAGTTGGCTCAACCTATCCTCCACCATCAGCATCATCAGGTTCATCATCGTCATCCAAAAATAGCCTGGAAAAAGCGTCAAAGACTCTGAATCAGGCAAAAGACTCTTCTAAAAAGCACATGAAAAAGCTCAGCTTTAAAGGGAAAAAACATCATTCTTCTTTAGCTTCAGGCGAGGCTTCCATTGTTACGTCTAGTCTACCCTCTTCCAAACAACCATCTAACGATAAATCTAGCCCAGCAAAGTCACAATCAAAAACAACAAATTCGAATGGATCACAACCAGATAACAATGGCTCATCTGAAACCTCTCACGCATATTCAGTAACTGACAAGCTGATTGACAAGCTGGTGACCTCTTCATTCCCAACATCGTCGTTCAACTTAGAAACAACCGAAAAGCGGGCAAATTATATGAAATCTAGTCCTAATTTCAGTATTCAAATCATGAGCAGGAATTTTCGCAACATGACTGCCCGAACAGGAGTCGTTTACGAAGCATACTATATGTTTTTACACATTATCACATGGCAATCGTCTACGCTTACATTTTCAGTACTAGGGCTCTATTCAATCATAGTTTTACACCCCAGACTGATACCTGTACTGCCATTTTTGTTTATTTTGTTATATCTAATGGTCCCTTCCTACACTTTTAGGCACCCACCTGACCCCACAATCATATTCACTGATTTCGAAGAAGCTGAAATTGATGAAGATCTAGACTCAAACAGTGTACACAGTCATCATCATCATCACCATCATCAAAATTACAAATCAAAGCAGCAAGATCCTCAACCCGCACCTACTAAACCACAACCAAATACTTCATCATCAAGTGATACTTCTTCAACCCTAGAAACTATACTTTTTCACAAAAACCCTTCTCCCGTTGTGGCATCAGGCCCACCATTAGGTGATGCTGTTGTTCCAAAACCGGTGCCCGAATTATCACGCGAATTCTTTATGAATATGGTAGATACACAAAATGCGATGGTATTATATATTCAAGCATACGACTTTACCCTACAGTTTCTGCGCCAATTTGCCTTTTTTGAAGGCGATGAAGCTACCTCATGCTTTGTATATGCCCTACTTATTTTTGCCTCAATAATATCGTACATTGTAGCACCATTCATCATCAATTACACACCATGGAAACTTGTTTTTCTTGGAGCTGGATGGATGCTGGCAATAAAACGTCATCCTAAATACAGACACAAGGTTTCGAGACTGAAAACAAGAATCAAAAAAACAAGTGCCAGAGGTCGCAAAACACTCAAAAAAGTTGTTACTCATATTAAAAGAAGAAGCAGCAGTACATCTTCATCATTTGGACTTGGCTCTGCAAAATCTGAAATATCAATATCTAGCGATACAACTAAACCAGCAAATGACAAATCGATATTAGATAATATGGGTATCGATGGGGTAGTAGAAAATGAAGAAGACAGTTATAGTGACAGTTATATAAGTGGCACCGATGACTCTAGCATTTGCAGTAGCTGCAGCAGTAGCAGTATCTGTAGCATTTCTGAAGATGCAGAACAAGATTCTAATTCTGAAAAGATTAGCGATCTAGACAGAACTATTTCTGAATCTTCAGCTACCTCTTCCTCCTCTTCATCAGATTTATCGGTATCTTCTTCTTCTTCTTCATCTATCGTTAAACTACTTGGTGAGAAAATCACATTAGCAAAGATTGCATATGCAAAATTTTCAAAGGATTTTTTTGTCAACCCTATGAATGACGAGCTCTGGAAAAGCATACATTCATATGCTTACAAGGAATTCCACAGCGATAGTACTAATGACCAAAGACAAGTAGAAGTTTTTGAAATTCAGTTTTCAAGGGCAAAGTCATTTTACAAATACTTGAGTGAAGAAGAAAAAAGAAACCGTCATCATCCAAGGTATACCAACTGGGAGTCATCTCTATACACAAATGAGCCGTTTTTGCCAAAAGTCAGACTTTCGTTATACTACGTTACAAATTCTTCGCAAGCACAGTTTCAAAAAGCATTATCTACACTTGAAACAGATCCCGTTGAGCTGAAAGATCAAAAGTTGACTGACGAGATAATAGCATCAGCTGCAGCATCAGCAGCAGTTTCTTCTGAGCCATTTGTTATCCCGGGACTTGTTTCTTCTTTGCGAGAGATCAAGCCCCCACCATTCTGGCAGTACATTCCTGGGGGGAATTGGAAACTGGACTTGGATGTTTTAGATTGGGTAGCATCACGAGGTATTGCCTTGAATTTGCCTACAGACATGAACCAAGATAATGAAGGTTTTTCATCCCAAGTATTTTCTTCAGATGGAACAATTAGTATTGAAGTTGGAGAGAAATGGGTTTATGATGAAATCCCTATAGATATACAAAATGATTCAAGTATTGAAAGCTCTAAAAAAGCTAGTACTGGTGACAAAACTGAAATCCCACGTGAAGGGGGTGATATTATCTGGATGAGAAGAAGAAGATGGGTCCGATCTTGTACTCGTAGTAAAGTTGTTAAAACATAAACTTTTCATTATGTATGAATAGATAATAAATAATAAAACTACAGGTAATTATTTTTATAATATAGTAAATAGTCAAAAAAAAAAGAGAAAACAAAAGTCAGAGATGTCATATAAAAGTTTTAAATGTATAATAATGATAAAAAAAAAAGGCTAATTCAACTTTTTTCAACTTTTTTCTTTTTTGATTTTTCAACCTCTTTTCTAGTTCCTTTTAACAGTTCTAAATGACCGATTCTAGATGCAAGAAGTTTTTCTGTAGCTGAAGCCAAATGAGCAGTATGTTTTTTTGCTATTTTCATCTCTTTAATGGCTTTTTGTTTTCTTGGTGCAATTTTTTTAGGAGCTGCTTTTTTGGGACTATTATTATTGATTGTCAATATAATGGATGAATGAATAAAAAAAATAAAAAATAAAAAATAAAAAATAAAAAAAATAAAAAAAAAACTTACACTTGAGAGGTCTTTGTGACCTTTTTAGTTCCTGCCTTTTTTAAAGATCCTTGTGGCATTTTTGTTTTGTTTGTATATTTAAGTTTTCAATATCTAGATAGTGATAATAAATATTCACAGATAAAGATTTTTTTTTTTTTTAGTCTTCCAAAAAATATATATTACGTAATAATTATGTTATATCTGACTACATACCATCAAACGTCATTTTATACAGACAACAATTTATTTGATATGAATTTAATCATAAATGGCCCTATGTAATAATATTGATAAAGATTTGAAAGATTTAAACAAACACTGAAAGTGTCTATGGCTTGAACTATTGAGTTACTAGTTTTTTAATTTTTTTCAAGAAAATAACTATATGACAATGAAAGTATTTTTAACTGACGCTTTTAATTTGATTGTAAAAAAAAAAAAAAATGTATTTAAGCTATATATGTGTGTATTTAAACAATATTTGAGCAAAAGCTATAAAATAGAACAGAAAATTAACCATATATTTAAATCTAAAGTGATAAAAATACTACTAGATTCAAAATAGAAACAAATACAAATAGATAGAAATAGAGCTGACTTCAAACCATCCTTGGATGAAGATTTGAATGAAGTATTAACTGCAATCAAAGAATGATTTTGCTTTTGAGTGTCTTTTAATACTACCAACTGCATTTTTTTAATGTATACCTATTTAAAAGAGGAAAAAAAAACCAAAGAAATGATATTATATACTTACCTATTATAATATTGAACACAGTCGATGATGATGATAATGATAAATGATACTATCTTTTAATGGTGATTTGATAAAAAGGTAAAGAAGGAAGGAACAAAATAAAAAAAATATAAAAATATTCAACCGTTTTGCCTGATTAGTCATCACGTTTTTTTAGTATTTTTTTTTTTTTTGTTTCTTTAAAAATTTTTATTAAAATCTTTACAAAAATAATAAAAAATAAAAAAACTTCAAAAAAAGAAGGAAAAAAAAAAAAAAAAACTTCAATCACACAAAAAAGAGTCATTATCAAACTCTTCTTTTTTCCACTTTTTTTTTTCTTTTTCATCATTTAGTTGATTCTTTTCTTTTGTTAAAGAAGAAAACCTTGGAAAAGATTCAATCTGGTTTTTTTTTTTTTTTCTTCTTTTGATTCTTTTTTTTTTTCCTCCTTGTTTGTTTGATCTTGCAATCATGACACTCGTTGCTCTTCCTGGGCCAAAGGCATACTCTTCTTTTAGAATCAATGCTTTGATCAACAACATCAATCACAGCTTGAACTCTTCAGCAGTCGTTGCCATAAGATCAGTATTTGTTCACTACGTCAATGTCGCTCCGGGATCTGACATCTTCACCTCTTCAGACCCAACCAAAAGAAACCTCTTGGATTCTTTGCTGGAGTATGATACACCTGCTGACCCTTCTGACCCTCTAACTCAAACCCTTTTGAATGCAATCAAAAATTCATCAAACGATCTTCCTGAAAATTCCTATATTCTCAGAGTTATTCCTCGTCCAGGAACCATATCTCCCTGGTCTTCAAAAGCAACCAATATTGCCCACATATGTGGCCTTGACCGCGACATTCTTCGATTGGAACGTGGTATCGCTCTTGTTGTTCAAGTAAGAAAGGGATTCCCATTCGAAGAGTATCTGAAATCAGGTGTTTTTTTGGAATTTCTCTACGACAGAATGACTCAAGTATGTTGTTGTTGATTGTTAAACTTAACCTTTAATATTTTTTTTTTCTTATTGCATTCTAATTTTCTTTATATTATTAACATTTTTTTTTTTTTCTCGTTATTACAGACCATTCCAGATCATGTTCCTACTAATGAAGACTTATTCAGCGTACATGATCCTAAGCCATTGGTGCATGTGCCTCGTAATGGAATCCCTGAAGCAAACAAAACATTAGGCTTAGCTTTAGATCAAGCCGAAATTGACTATCTTGTAGACTCCTTCCCTGCTAGAGACCCTACCGATGTCGAACTATTTATGTTTGCCCAAGTCAATTCAGAACACTGCAGACACAAGATCTTCAACGCAGATTGGAAAATCGATGGAGAATTAAAACCATACACTCTTTTCAAAATGATTCGAAACACTCACAATACCAACCCTCAATACACCATATCTGCATACTCCGATAATGCTGCCGTATTACAAGGTGCAAAGGCCTTTTTTTTTGCTCCAGATCCAAAGACGTTAAACTATATTCAAGAACCAGAAACCCAACATTTTCTTGCAAAAGTTGAAACACACAATCATCCAACCGCTGTCTCTCCATTCGCAGGTGCAGCCACTGGATCAGGTGGTGAAATTAGAGATGAGGGGGCTACTGGCCGTGGCTCAAGACCTAAAGCTGGTTTGGCCGGTTTTGCCGTATCTGACCTCTTAATCCCGGATTTCAAGCAACCTTGGGAATTGGACGTTGGTAAACCAAATCACATCTCCAGCTCCTTAGACATTATGATTCAAGGTCCAATTGGTGCTGCTGCTTTCAACAACGAATTTGGCCGACCAAATATTGCTGGTTACTTCCGTACCCTTACCACTACAGTCACAAATTACAGCGGAAAGCAAGAGATCCGTGGCTTTCACAAACCAATCATGGTTGCCGGTGGTGTTGGAACTGTCCGTCCTCAGTTTGCTCTGAAGAACCGTGGTATCAACCCTGGATCTGCCATCATTGTTTTGGGAGGCCCCGCTATGCTTATTGGTTTGGGTGGTGGTGCCGCTTCCTCCGTAGCTTCTGGTGATGCGGCTGCTCATCTTGACTTTGCATCTGTTCAACGTGGCAACCCTGAAATGCAAAGACGTGCTCAAATGGTTATTGACACTTGTGTTGCTTTGGGATCCGCGAACCCAATTCAATCTATACATGATGTTGGTGCTGGCGGTTTGTCCAATGCTCTTACTGAATTGGTCCATGACAATGATTTGGGTGCTCGTTTTGAGCTTCGCGATATTCCAAATGTTGAACCAGGCATGAGTCCAATGGAAATCTGGTGCTGTGAAGCCCAAGAACGTTACGTCTTGGCAGTTTCTCCAAATGACTTGCCTGTTTTTGAAGAAATCTGCAAGCGTGAACGTGCAATTTATGGCGTTGTTGGTTATGCCACTTCTGAAAAACGCCTTATTCTTACTGATAAACTTCTCGGTACTACGCCAATTGATATTGATATGTCAGTCTTGTTTGGAAAACCTCCTCGCTTGCAAAGAAATGCTACTACAAAACCTCTTCGCCTCACTCCTTTTGATAGCACTTTGACATCTTATCAAGTTTCCCCTGTTGATGCTGTCAGCACCGCCCTAGAAAGAGTTTTGTTACTTCCTTCAGTTGGCTCTAAATCATTCCTTATCACAATTGGTGACAGATCTGTCACTGGTCTTATAGCCAGAGACCAAATGGTTGGTCCATGGCAAACTCCTGTTGCTGATACTGCTGTAACCCTTTCATCCTTTGGTGTTGTACACGGTGAGGCCTTTGCTATCGGTGAACGCCCTACTTTGGCTTTAATTTCTCCAGCTGCCTCTGCCAAGATGGCCGTTGCTGAGTCTTTACTCAACCTATATGCTGCTGATGTTCAAGAACTTGAAAGAGTCAAGCTCAGTGCCAACTGGATGTCTGCTGCCTCCCACGAAGGTGAAGGTGCTGCTCTTTACGAAGCTGTTCAAGCTATTGGTCTTGACCTTTGCCCTGCATTAGGTATTGCCATTCCGGTTGGTAAGGACTCCATGTCTATGAAGATGAAGTGGGATGGAAAGGAAGTCATTGCTCCATTATCGTGCAACATTACGGCATTTGCTCCAGTAACTGATGTCAGACGTACTTGGACTCCTCAATTGAGAAGGATTCAAGATTCTAAATTGGTTTTGATTGATCTCGGTTTGGGTAAGAACAGGTTGGGCGGTTCCGCTCTTGCACAAGTTTTCTCTCAGGTTGGTAATGAGGCTCCAACTGTTGAGGACAATGCTTTACTTCGTTCTTTCTTGAAGGGGGTTGAAAAACTTCACCGCACTGATATTGTTACTGCTTATCATGATCGTAGTGATGGTGGTCTCATCACCACCTTGGTCGAAATGGCCTTTGCGGGTAGAGTTGGCTTGGACATTTCTCTCAACTCCCCAGATAGTGATGTCATTTCTGCTCTTTTCAGTGAAGAACTAGGTGCCGTTTTCCAAGTTACAGACGTTGATGCTTTTATTCGCACTGTCAGCCAAGAAGGTGTTCCAGCTGCTGCAGTTTCCGTCATTGGTGAAATCAACTTGCAAAAAGATCAATATATTAACATCACATTCAATGGTTCAAGAGTCTATTCAAATACCCGTGCTGCTTTACAACAAATTTGGTCAAGCACTTCTAACCGTATGCAAAAGCTTCGTGACAATCCAAAGTCTGCTGACCAAGAATTCAGCAACATTTTGGACAACTCTGATCCTGGTCTTTCATACAAGTTGACTTTTGACCCAGCTGAAAACATTGTTGCTAACTTGATTTCAAGCAAGCCTAAGGTTGCTATTTTGAGAGAACAAGGTGTCAATGGACACAATGAAATGGCTTATGCCATGATGTTGGCAGGATTTACTCCTGTAGATGTACACATGTCTGATTTATTTTCCGGTAGAGTCTCCTTGGACGACTTTATTGGTATTGCTGCTTGCGGAGGATTTTCATATGGTGATGTTTTGGGTGCTGGTGCTGGTTGGGCAAAGAGTGTTTTGTTTCACAAAGAATTGAGAGCCCAATTTGAGCACTTCTTCAATGATCGTCGTGATACCTTTGCTTTGGGTGTATGTAATGGATGTCAATTTTTATCTAGACTCAAAGCCATCATACCAGGAGCTGCCAACTGGCCTTCATTTGAAAGAAATGCTAGTGAGCAGTACGAAGCTAGAACTGTTATGATTGAAGTTGTAGACGACGCTACCAATCCCGAGGTCACTTCTTCTGAAAGTTCTGCTGACAGTACTAACAACACCTCAGAACAGCAATCGTCAATATTCTTCTCCGGAATGAGAGGTTCAAGATTCCCTGTTGCCGTTGCTCATGGTGAGGGCAGAGCTTCTTTTGACTCTACAGAAACATACAAGCAATTTGTTAAGGATAACTTGACAGTACTGAGATTTGTTGACAACTATGGAAAGACCACTGAGCGTTACCCATACAATCCAAATGGCTCTCCAGATGGTATTACTGGTATTAGAACACCAAATGGAAGAGTTCTTGCGATGATGCCACATCCAGAACGTGTCACCATCTTGGAAACCAACTCTTGGTATCCTGATGGAGGCCAAGTTCCTGAAGGTCCATGGTTGAGATTATTTAGAAATGCTAGAAGATGGGTTGGCTAGATTATTATGCAAAACAAAACAAAATAAATAAACACAAAGATAAAAGAAATGATAAAATATTTAAAAAAAGAAATGTGAAAATAATAATTAATGATGTTAAGTTGATTGCTTCCTTAAAAAAAATAAAAAAAAAACAATAAAAGAATGTTAACTAATTAGAGAATTTGGAATCTTGTAAAGAAAAAATGAGAATATTGAGTTTTTTTATATGAATGAAACTTATACAAACAATAATGGAAAATAAATTTAAAGCCGCATTTTTTTTTTTTTTTTTTTTTTTTTTTTTTTTTTTTTCCCTGAGATGGTTTGTTAATTTTAGACAATGTTTATTGTGTTTTGCATATTTATCAAGAGCTCACTGTGTCTCTAAAGCGCTACTTTTTTCTTGTAACGATAAATCAAATTCATGCTAAAGAATTTTAAAGAAACCGATATATATATATATATATATATATATATATATATATATATATTTTATAGCTTTAAATAAACGACTGTTTATATAATAATGCATCCCAAAACAAAAACATTCATTATTGTATATGCAAAGAAACAAAACTATAATCAATACTAATGTCAGATAATATTAGGTCAAACCTTTCTGAATGGGAGTGTTTTACTGCCCAAGTGAATATGTTAAGCTCAAAGCGCGTAAACATATGGGAATTAGACATTATAGACCGTCTCCATACACTTAATCTTTTAAGAAGGGATGTCACTTTTACTAATAATGTTAATAATTATACCCAAGCAAAAGATAAGCAAAAAATAAGTCACTGTGCTGAAAGCTGTTTTCAAAGATCTTTCGTTTCCTTTTCCGATATTGATTTCTATAAAGCAGCATTTGCCATTGAGCAATGCGCCAAACTTTATTCTACGCGTGTCGATCTCTGTAGCACCGATCTCAATAGAGTCTTGTCAAACTTAAACACTTCTCTGTTGCATAATAAGCGAGTTTATAGTAATACTTTTAATGATAATGACTATTCCAACATAGAGTTGATTGATAAAAGTTTGACTTCAGAAGCCAACAGCAGTAACAATATCAGTATTAACGATAACAATAATAATTATAATAATTTTCAACAAAACAAAAGTAAAAAAAATCTTGCAAAAGATTTTGGCCAAATCCAGTACCGTCTTCTCGACTTGCAACTCATTGAACATTCTCATTTTTCGAAGATCCAAAGAGAATTTGTAGACAACTCTGTATCGGGGTTGTTACTTAACCGACTTTTGATCGATCGACGAGGAATCAAAATAGTTTATGGCGAAGAAGAATGCATAACAGACAACGCTTCTCTTGTCACCGAATACACTAATTCCAACTATAAGAATAATAACTATACTCAAACGACGTACCTAGAGAATTTGACAGCAATTACCTCTTCAAGCAGATATGAAATAAAGTTTGATACTTATAGTCTGTGGAATAGTTACTTTGAAATTTCGAGAAAACAAAAAAGGCCAACGATTTTAGCAGACTCTGTGTCGCTTATACCGTCACTGACTAAACTTGAGACACATATTCAAAGACAAGAAACCACAAAACAAAACTTTAGTGATTTGTTTGAAGAAGTAATGGTGGATAATGGAGAAGGATTTTTTGAAATTGGAGACAACTATGATAGCAATGTCATGAGTATTTTGGTTGAGCATGGTGAAAAGGAAAATATTGAAAACAATTCAAAGTTGCTTTGTGATGATGATGATGATGAGGCATTGGTGCTTGATGAAGAGCCTCAACGGTCCCATAACATCGAAGAAATTTTAAATAGTGAAGCCATCAACTGCTATTTTAGCCAAAATGAATGCATTGTAAGACTTCCACCAATTTCTAACTCCTCTAATAGTACTAAAACTGTGGAAGAGAACCCTTTAGAAAGTGAAAAACATGAACTCTTGGACCTTTTGTTTTCGTCGACTTCACTAAAAAATGTACCTGATTTGTTTTATATTGATGAAGACCAAGATGACGAAGACTGGGAAGAAGATCAGGTATCTATAACCAGCAACAATATCACATTATCGACCAAAGAGCAACAGAGATATCATAAATTCCCTAGCTCTGCTACTATTAGCTCACCGTGCTTATATAACTCCTATTTTCAAAAAAAGATTTTCCAGTTGTTTTTCAAAAAAAGATATTTTCAGGTTCCCTCTACAAAGATGGGCAACAAAATATATGTCAACATCTTTGATCCAGTACTTCAAGCCTCTTTAGAAGCTGTGTACCCAAGCACTGTTTTTGCTGACCAAAGCCCTCAATATATTGCGGTTGAAACTTGTGACGCCAAACTAGTACCACCAGTAAGAGCTTATGACAATAAAAAAGAGGGTGATGATGTATTTGATTTAGAAGACGAAGAATATGGGTACAATAATATTTTAGGTAGTATGGCCTATGTGCAAGAAGAAATGGTAGATATAAGGCACCAAAGTACAACAAGTGTTGACAACGAAAATGATTTTTTTACAAACAATTTCAAGTATGCAAGATCTCAATCACAACTAGATTTCAAAAAAGCAATGATTTTCCTCAAGAAAGTCTTAAAAAATATGTTTTTCAATCTATTTTGTCGAAACAATGGAAAAGATATTGAAAAAATAAAAGAAAAATCTGAGCACAATGTACTTTTTAGTGACCTACTCATGTCTACCAAGGACAATACATTTACTGAAACGGATTCAAGTATGTCAACTCAAAACCAACAGCAAGAGAATGAGCTTTCGTTGGCAGTCAACTTCGTATTGTTGTTAACTATTGCAACAGAAGAAGGGCTAAATCTAAAATCTCAAAATTTTGACTACACGGATATCCAAATTTGCAAATCTATTCAAGTATAGTTAAAATTAATTGAAACGCCTTTTTTATTAATTTCTCAAATATGCTTTTATTTTTTCTAATTTAAACACTGTAACAAATATTTGATTTAACAACTGATAACTGATATTATTATTTTTTTTCAATATAATTTGTATTGTTTCTTTTGAATCAAATTAAAAAAAATATATATATATTGAGTGTTTCAAAATAAAATGATATTCAAATTTACAAAAATTCATTTGAAATGTACATAGAAATAGGCTTTTGCCATCAAAACCACAAAACCCCTCTAGTTTTCAAATTCATTATAGACTTTTTTTTCCACAATAACTCTTCTGTATCATTTTTTAATTAACATGTTTAACTCATAGCTGTCTCATGCATTTTAATGAGCATTTCAAAAGCATTGAAATCATTGTTTTTTTTCGTAGCAATAATATGTAAATCTTCATTGTAATATATTCATGAAAAAAATGACAGGAGCATATACAGATTAATAATTTTTCACTGTATTAAAAGCTTTTTGTATAATTTGTTTTTTTTTTAAATACTTTTAGTTATGATATGTCATTTGCGAGGAAAAAACCAGTTACAACTATTGCTTTCTGAAAGTTTTTCTATAAATTCTGATAAATACACTTTTGTCAAATAATAAATTAAAATTGGTTTTATTAGATAAAAAAAAGGGATATACTATTCACTGGTATTTCCTTGGGCAATTGTAATTGTGGTAAATTCAATGGATAATTCGAGAAATATTAAAACAAGATAGCCGAATTGCTCTTTTCATTACATATTGTTTTAAAAAAAAAAAAGTAATGAAATATGAACCTAATATAACCTTCAACAATAGCTTTTAGATACTTTTAAACTTCAAAAAGAGGTTACCTCAGATAACATCTTTATTTGTGGCAATATATCTTTGTTTTATCTTGGTATAACTATTGTTTTTTACTAAAGATACTTTGAGATTTATCAAATCATACTGAGTTTGATTAAGGGATATTCAAAAAATATTCAATCAAACATTTTGGTATTGTAATTAATGTTTTTGGCTTTTTTACAAGTCAATTAAACATTGCTAATTTTTAGCTAAAACATAATTATTGGAGTACTTGTTTCAGTATTAAGGTGGCTTTACAATAAGCGGGATTGTGGCTTTTTCTAAAATAGTAAATTTTAAGAACATAGTTTTCAAACAATCGATTACTGATAAACATATATTTTGTATTTAGAGATTAGAAAAGTCATGTGGTGGTTTGTTTGTGAAAAAGAATCAATTGATAAAAAAAGGTATTTTTTTCAAGATATTAATCGATGCTGATATTGAATGAAACAAAAAAAAAAAAAGTCTAATTCTTCAGCTTTGAATCTTATCAAAATAACCCTAACCCATATAAACTTTGTTTTTGTTTACATCATATGCTGCTGTTTAATTATTATCGCAAAAGTCTTAATGAATAACGAAACAATAATAAGACGGTAGAAAATGAACCCAGTAAAGCAGAACAGCAGTGCAAAGATTAACCTATCTCTTGATGACGCATTATATGTTAAGAATATGGTGGTGGCAGCTGCCGACACAAAAATGAACATTCACATGCCTCCAGTCAAATATAAACCGATAATGCCAGGACAAACAAGCAGAAATAAAGGAAATTTCACCCAACAAGTCACAAAATCCAAAGATGTAGAGGAACAAGACGATGAAGAAGAAGAAGAAGAAGAGGTGGCAGATCCGATGCGCAAACAAGTCGAAGAGCTGCTGCATACATTTATAGATGGAGTGTTTGAAATGGCGAGATTTGGAATGATGGTAGATGGCGAAGAAATGAGCAAACAGTTTTCATTAAACCAAATACTAAAACCAGGACAAGAAATGCTTGACAAAGAACGCGACCTAGAAAAAAAACGAAAACGACAAGAGAAAGAAGAAAAAAGAAAGACTCTAAAACGGAAGAAAGAAGAACTAGCACAAGAAGAGAAAAAACGGAAAGAACAAGAAGAGAAAGAAGACGAAATACAAGTTGAATATGTCGATGTGATTGACGAATTTGATTTGAATCTTAACCAACGATTGAGAAAACTGTATGGCCAAGTCGATGAGTTGACTGCCCAAGTGTCGACGTTCCGCAAAACTGCATCGAAAAAACTATTACAAAGCATGTCGTTTGTTGGTTCAGATCCAAGTACAAATTTCGCAATAAGAGCAGTAGAAGATATGGACAAGATAAGATCTCAATTTACAAAATCAACATTAGCTTCAGACCTAAATATAGACTACGATCACGACTACGATAACAAGAAAGAAGAAATTAAACCAAAGCTACAAGTAAAATTTATGAACTTGGATCAACTAGACCAACAAAGGCAACAGATTGATAATCAACTAGATTATTTGGAAAATTCCTACTTGATAGCCCTAACTCAGTTGATCCATTTAAAATCCAAAGTGCTAAATCTTTCTCCCGATATCGAAAACCCTTCTTCTACATATAAAGAAGATAAGCTGATAAGTCAATTATAGTTGTATTTTTATAAACCAATTTTTTTTTTTTTTTTTTTGTAAATGTTATTTATTTATTTTATTTTTCTCTTTTAAAACCAATCAATTTCAAATACCATAATTGAAACTATTATTTATTATACAGACATTTCATATATATATTCTTAAAAAGCTTTTTAATCTTCCTTGATACCACCGGTTCCAGAAACTTCAGCAGTTTCAATAGTTTTCTTGTCAACCTTGACATCAGAAGTAGGAGCACCAAACAAGGATGGAGCCTTGAAAGGTCTCTTCAAGTCACCGCTAGCTGGCATGCCAAAGACATGGATCTTGACAATATTTTGTTCCAAAGCGCTCTTAACAGGCAAAATGGATTGAATTACAAGAGGGTTGGTGTACTTCATATAAAGGTGCATAAACCCAACCATGGCCATACCAGTAAAGATACCTCTGATAGCTGTTTGGACCTGCTCCAAATCGTATTCCTTGACTGTAGTTGTTATTAACTTCTCGCCCTCTTGCTGACTGAAAGCAGACGCTGGTTGGACGTATTTTAGGGTGGTCATGTCATTCTTCTTGATGATGATCTGGCGTGTGTATAAGTAAATACCCAAGATCAAGAGGTTGGAGAGAATGTAGACAATTCTAGCAATGTTAACAACGTTCTCATCTTCAAATGGGATTCGTTTAGCCACTTGGGTAAGACCCAACATGAGGACAAGGTTTGTAATAGCTGGATTAACCATTTTTTAAATACCTTTTTTTTAAAAAAAAGAAATGTTTTTGAAAATGCCAATAAAAATGGTTTGTTGAGTATATTATTGATTAATTTAATAAACTGGTTAAAGGAGGTAAAAGAAGGAAAGGAAGAAGAAAAATTTCAGTAGCGAAAAATAAAGTGGTGGCGGAAAATAAATTTTCAAAAAAAAAAAAAAAAAA
>CBXB010000042.1:0-30854 GCA_000817185.1 Magnusiomyces clavatus CNRMA 12.647
GAAGAAGAATCAACTAGTCGTGAAAATTTTACATAGGTCTATATATAATAAAAACACTTCTGATTAAGTAATAATTTATTACAAGCAATATGGTAATATATTTCACTTCATTTTTTATTTTCTATTTTTAACAACATGAATATCTAATCATTCTTGAGTTTGACTTCTCTGGGAATGGCTTGTATTTTAGATAACAAATACAAACACATACCAGTATTCAATAATTTATTGATTTATTTTAAATATATACAATATAACCATTTTTTATTTCTTTTATTTCTTTTATTTTTTATTTGGCAGATCTCCTTATTTTAAGCTTTCTAATACTCTAGTACAATAAAAGAGAAGAAAAGCAAGGGGTATTGTGTAATATATATATATATATATCTTGACTATAATTATATCAGTAATAAATGAAAATCGTATTCTTCAATCAAAAAATCATTGAATTGGAATTTAATTTGATTTTTCATTTGTTTCGATTTGTTTAAAATTTTTTTTCCTATAGACACTTTTTTTGTACAATAAAGGTATTCCAACAAATCTGCCTAATACAAATAGTTCAAATTGTGGAGACCATTTACTTTGAAAGTGTTAAAATAATTGGGTCTCTTTCATGTTTCTATTAAATGAAATTTTAAAAGATACAAATATTTTTATGAAACTGATATTCTGTAATTGATGGATGCTAAGTATAAATCGAAACTTTGTAAAAGAAAAAAAAAAAAAAAACCAATATATTGGATTAAGTCACTCAAAATAATGGATAATTTATTACTTTTCCCCCCTCAAATGTCGACATTTGGTATTAACTATCAAACAAGAACAATATGTAATTATATCAATTGAAAAATGTATTATCTAGTTGAAATAAATCACAATCTTTAGTAAAAAAACATGTTTCCTGTCTATATATATAACCCTTTATTTAGAGGAGGTATAATTGGATTTCAGTCTAATACAACCGTTAGTAAAAAAATGCTTAATTGTGGACCTCTCTAGTCAAAGTCATTGTTTAATAAGGTGAAAATATAATGCTATATTTAAGATTTCCTCAACTCAGTTATCTGTTCACAGTGAGTTGCTTTTTCATCATCAGCCTGAGTTCCTTGCTCGTCACCTATTTCGTTCAGTTCATCGATGCTTGTCAACGGATGCTGGAATCCAACCCTTGTTCTACAGCTATTGGAGTTGAAGCCGTTATCATTTCCATCTGTATGTGAATGCCTTCTTTTTGTGGCCTCATCTTTTTTTGTCTCACCGTTGTTGTCAACGCCTGTTGAATATGTCTTGGTTTTTCTCCTGCGACCTGCAACTCTCCTCTCTTGGTCCCTATCATTTTTTTTAAGATCAGAGGGTAGCAAAACAGCTCGGTCCACTGCGTAGGGTAAACCACGATGACGACCTCTGTACAAACATGCACATATTAGAAGCTTGCCGACAACAGAGAATTGGGCACTTAAAGACGTATTTGTGTTAGGATAGCCCAAGCTTAGACCTACTGTACAATATGCAGATACAACTTCAAACATGATGTTGAACAAGGGAATAGGAATTTGGTGGTTTTCTTTTGCTGGCAAGCCATCTTCATAACCAGCTAAGTAGTTATAGCCAGATGCTAATTTACCACTCTCAGTTATGCACAACAGCAAAAAAATAACAAAAAGGAACCACATATCAAAGGACAATTGTTGTTGAATATGTGCTCCCCACACTGAAGGTTTGCTTGGAACGCCAATGCTAGGTAGCTTAGAGCTTTTAACAGTGATATTTTTTCCTTTTACAAATCTTTTGCCAACACTATTTTTTCCGAGACTTTTATTTTGGTTTCTGGTTTGAGTGGACATTTTGCTACCCCCACTTTCATCTTCTGAAGATGACGAAGATGAAGAAGATGATGACGATGAATCATCTTGAAAAATTCCAAGTGATTTTTCCTCGTAGACATTTGTATTTCTTAAAGACATTGCAATTGGAAATACTGAAATATACATCATAATAGCGTATAATACTTGAACACCAGGATGTAAGTCAGCCAAATTGAGAACAGTCAAGCCTGACGTTCTAGTAGCAGCTGATTGAAACAATCCCGTGGTAATTCTGTTATTCCACTCTAATGAATTGAATACACGATTTTGCAAACCAAGAACCACTAATAAAACTAAATCTATGCTGTTGAAGATTAAAATGAAACCAAATAAAATCCATGTTGTGTTACTGGGGAATAAAAGAGTGAAACACCTACGAGGATGTTCTAAAAGGAATGTCAGATTAACATGAATGTTTCTATCCACTCCAGTAAAAAGCGTCATTAACCAGATAATAAGCCGTAGCATACAAGGAAACCCAGAGTAGCCTATAATCATTATGAACGTTAACATGATAACCACATATTGGTTCTCTGCAAAAGGAATGATAGAGTCAGGGTTCAACGAAAATCCAACATTGTTAAAAGCTGACTGTCCCAGAAAAATGCCCCACCAAATCTTGTTCAATGAATAAGACTCAAATACTGACTCATATTCTTTTGTCGTAGCTGCCCATGGTGCAAATAATAAGGCCGAAATAATGATAAATCCATAATAATATGCCAATAATATTTTTCGAAGTAATTTCAAAGCACTATACTCAATTCCCCCAAGCTCTTCTTTTTTCTCAGAATCAAGTTCAACAAACACAGAGTTGCCTCGAACTTTGGGATTCCAATCCAAATATGTACTGAAAGAGTTGTAAATATTAGTGCTTTTGGTCCAAGGCAATATACTGTTTTTTTTGAATAATGTTCCTTTTTTTGATTTAATATCCAGATCACTACAATCCAACACTTCTTCTGATTGGCTAGCAGTATCGTGGTACTTTCTCTTATTATCAGGATGGTTTCTAGAGAAAACATTGGAAAAAACCAATTTCTCTTCTGGGACTTTTGCGTCTTCCGTAGACTCAGGAACTTCAGCATTACTGATCATTGATTTAATCTTCTTTTTTTTGTTCGAAAAACCATGGAACGTGACAGATCTTTGCAAAAAGTTCATGTCTTTCTCAACAAGCTCCACTGCTCTCAGCCGAGCTTGTGCTTGCATTTTGGCCTTTTTAGCTATTCCTTCAAATCTCCACTCAAAATATCGTAGCCTAACAACAACCAAAACGCCATTGGTCCAGATAACAGATGTAAAAATTGGTGCAACGTACAACACCGCTTGTTGAAAGGTATTCAAATTATTCAAGTCAACACTGAAAAAAAGTGATATATTTAGTATGAGAAATAGTGATATAAATTAAATTTGAAAAACTTACGTTGTCATTCCGCCTTGAGTACAGACAGCACAAGCTAGAAAAAAAGCGTCAATATATTTGATCCCACCTGGTGCAAACAGAAGAATTGAAGTAACAATAATCCAGAGTAAAATGTAAAGATAATGTATTTTAATGAAATTCGGCTCTCCAAATTGATGAAGTAGCCAACGATGAAACGGAGGTCTTTTACGAGGAGTCCTTCGACGGCGCCAACGTTTGTTTATCTTTTTGGGTAGTGTATCCTTAGGGGTGTTGTCAATGATTGCGGAGCGAGTTGGTAAGTCAACCCTGAAAAGTTCGGAAGAGGTGGCAGAATTTATAGGATTTAAAAGTGATTCAAAATAAGTCTCTGGGGATTGATAGTCTTCAAATCCACTTATTGAGGCATCAATCCCTTCCGCAACATTATGAACAGAAGGATCAGAGGAATGATCGCTTTCATTTTCAATATTACTACCTAAAGTCATTGAGCTCGTTGTTATTGTGAAGAATGTGTGTGGTACATGTTTGAGGAATGTTATATAATAAAAAAAGACAACAACATTGAAACTTACATTGTGTTCAGTTTCCTAAAAAATATTTATAAATAATAATATTTCAGATACTACAATAAGACCTAGATTAATCAATCGATAAGGCTGAATCCACGTGATATTAAAAGTATCACTATTGTAACAATTGAAGATATCAAATCAACAAGTTAAATAAAAGCTCAAAAGTTTAAAATTCTATTTACAATTTATTGCCTTACAAATATCGTATTCGTATTATTATAAATCCTATCCAACAATCTATTAATAAAAAAAAAGCAAAGATTTTTTCCCCATCATTTAACCTTTTTTTTTTTTTCTTTTTTTCAGTATTTCGTAATTGTTTTTCTCACTGTTTTAATTCTTTTCATAAGCTAATCATGGAGGTATCATTAGTTAAAGATATAATGTTTATTTGCCTCCAAGAGCCTTATCGAAAGCAGGAATCAATGTTTGAGCCAAGGCAAAGCTGAATACCAATTTGGGACCTGTGGTTAAGAGCTTTGGAACGAGACCCTTAAAAAAGGCAGTTGGACCTTCGTTCTTAGCCATGTTCTTAAGAATAGTGAATCCTGATTCTGGGTTTTCAAAGTTTCTGTTTTGAATACGGGTCTTGATGACATCGAGAGGGGCGGAAACAATTAAAGAAGCAGAAGCGCCGCAGATGGAAGCAACAAAGTTTTGATACCAGGACGCACTAGAATAGTCATTAAGCTTAAAAATGTATTCCTTAGCAAAAGCATTACCACCAAATAATGCAAAAGAACCTGGAGCGTTTCTGGCAGCAGTCCATCCCCAACCTCTGTAAAGAGCAAATCCTTCATCTGAAATAATCTTTAAAAAGCCGCGTCCCTTGAAGGCTTCTGGGTTAGTCTGTCTCTTGATCTTAAGAACATCCAAGGGCAAAAGAACAATTTCACCAATTCCAATTAAAGAACCTGCAGTAGCAGACATAAGAGCTTTACCGGTCTTTTTACCAAAATTATCTTCAAAGACATCTTTAAAGTTCTTAACTAGGAATTCGTTAGCGAATGGTTGACCACCGTACTTGTATACACGTTGAAGAATCTTGTAACCTGCTGCATAACCAAGACCAGGGAAAAGAGAAATTAATCGCTTTCCAAGAGAAGCATTAGCAGTATCCCGGAAAATAACTTGATTGAGTTGAGAAGCAGATGTGATCTTAAGAAAAAAAATAATAATAATAAAAGTTAGATGCATAGTTGAAATGGCTTTACTTCACTATATACTTACTCTTGTGTTGTTACTCATAAGTCTCTTAGCAGTTGTATCAACCTAAATAAATTTTTTATAGAAATGAAAATTTCATATCCAAATTGTTAGTACAAAAATCTACAGGAATGATTTTCTGCTTCTACATAATTATATTAATATGAACATACGGGATGGAAAACAGCCAATTCACAGATACCAGCAGTGGCTGAATGTAAATAAAAATAAAATAAAGTTAGCAGATTTGGATTCATGATATACAAAGTGAACAAACATACCTGAACCCAAGATTCTAGCAATACCACTTTGCTTCTTATCGACAGTAGATGGAGGTGACATTTTCTAAGATTACTGAAATTTGTATGAATTCTATCTAGAGATGGATTAGCTTTGTTAGCAGCAGATGAATGGGTTCGGTTGATGCTCTTCAAATATTTTTAAGAAGGTTGAAAAAAAAATAAAAAAAAATAAAAAAAAAATAAAAAAAAAAGAATAAGAAAAAATTGATTGGTGGTGGGTAAAGTCTTTAAAAAGTAAAACCACCGGGATTAAAGTGACTTTTTATATTTTATATTGTTAGGAGAACTTTAAAGTCAAATTTTCACCCAAGCAAAAATAAGAGGGGATAATAATAAGCTGAGTTCATTCATTGGGAGATCAAACGTCGGTATCACAGCCAAAGCTTCCCGAACATCTTCCAGAATCACTCAACATAAATTTTTCGTGTATTATAAGCTATAAACTCAAATAGTCATTGAGCCTTGTAGCCTGATAAGCGGGGATTTTGGCCTGGCTTTAAATTGTCGTTGTTACATCTTTTGTGACATTTAATTCGTTAGATTTCGGAAGAAAACAAGGAAAGATTATATCACATGATTGAAGCAGTTTTTTCTACAACAAATTGAATCAGCTAAATCCGGGCATATGAAAAAAATATTTCACCTTGTTCGTGAACTAGAAGATTTGTATTTATGACAACTAAATCGCCACTAGTATTATTCCTAATTATAATTTGATTGTAATGTCGAATATAAAACCGCTGACCAAAACCTTAATAACTATCATTGGCACTACAGGTGTAGGAAAATCTCAGGTATGCCACAGTGTAATATTATTCACATTTCTATTTCAACACTGACATTTTCTTTGTGATCTAGTTCAGTATAGAATTGGCCAAGGCATTAAATGGCGAAATAATAAACGGTGATTCTATGCAGATATATACAGGATTGGATAATATTACCAATAAACATCCTGTAAAAGAGCGTCAAAGTATTCCACATCACCTGCTAGGACATGTTCCTTGGAACCAAGCATATACAGTTCAAAATTTTGAGAAGGAAGCTCTATCTGTAGTATGTAATTGTACTCGATAAATTTTGGCTTTAATAAAGAAAAAAACTAATTTTTTTTATTTGTTGTTTTAGATAGATGATATCCATTCACGAGGAAAAATACCAATTCTTGTAGGTGGCACTCATTATTATAATCAAGCTGTTATTTTCAAAAATTCAACTTTAACACATTCAATAGAACAGAAACAAGAAGGATGCAATCAAACGAAGACAGATCAGCTTACAAAAGAACAGTTAGAAATATTGAATGGCCCACCATCAATAATTCTTCAACAATTAAAACTTCATGATCCAGTAGTAGCTAATAAATTTCATCCCAACGACGTTCGCAGAATTCGAAGAGCATTAGAAGTTTTCTATACCACAGGCCAAAGGACCTCAGACATATACGAAAAGCAAAAAGGAAGTGGTGATACGGAGGTAGAAGATGCATCTATCGGATCATTAGACACAAGGTTTCGCACTCTTGTATTTTGGATCTGGTGTGACCAACCAACTTTGAACACTCGTCTTGACGATAGAGTAGATGTAATGATTAAAAACGGCCTCTATGACGAGGTTGATCAAATGTATTCCATTTTGAAAAACAATCCAAACCAGGAAGATTTCAAACATGGGGTATGGCAAGTGATAGGCTTTCGACAATTCCTTCCATGGCTCAACGACAACAAACAAGATCCAAAAAAACTCGAGCAATGCATTGAAGAAATGAAAAGAGATACAAGAAGGTACTCAAAACAACAAACAAAGTTCATGAAAAACACATTAATGCCTAAGATAAATACAATCATTGAGAAACATAAAATAAGAAAGGAAAGTGTTGATGATGAAAACGACAATAGTGTTGTGGTTACTTTACTTGATGCCACCGATTTATCAAAGTGGGACGATAATGTTAAGGTCAAGGGTCTCAAAATTGCTCAAGATTTTTTGTCAAAAAAGTTAAACGATACTGTTTTGATTCCACGAGATGAGGAAGGTGGTAATGAAGCTAGCATAGAATACGAAAGGCTTGAAAAGCTATTAGTGTCTTCAAAATCTTTTGACAAGTCTCAATGGGAAACATTTTCATGTTCTGTATGCACATCGTTGAATAAGCATACTGGAGAGCAAGAGCCTTTTACTGCTGTTGGAAAAGAAAACTGGCTAAAGCACCTTAAAAGCCGGAAGCACAAAGGAACTCTTTCCAAATTAGCCAAACATGAACACAACGAAAGAGAAAAGGCCAAACGAAGGAAGTTACAAGAAGAAGGTGAAATTGAAGCAAGCTGATTTTTTTTTTTTTTTTTTTTTTTTTTTTTCAATTTTGAAATCTCTTTCAATGGTATAAATTCATTTGTTTTTCAGGTTTGTTTTGGAGTATTCCCGTTGCACTTCATGTGTATCTATGCTAATTGTTTTATGCCATTTTACTTTCACAGAGAGTTTTTGACCTTATCTCTTCCTGATTTGCTCCGGTGCTTGTTCTACCTACCGCATTGTATTATATCCCTAGCGTTGAAAACTATCCACTTTGATGCTAATATTATAACTGAAACTATTAAAGTATATAACCGATTAAGTTATAAACAATTATAAGTATTTTAGAAAATTAATTTGATTAGTTTTTTCCCTTTTCCTTAATGTGACCGAAATGTGGTATATATATGAACGGGTTTGTGACAAGGAGACCCGGGGCATGAACGGTACTTTTGACGTCAACACAATATCCGGAACAGAATATTGTAAAAACCCAGTTACCGCTTTTTTTTATCCAAGAGGGGGAGAAATTTAAAACGAGTCACAGGGAGTGAGGCTGTAATTTGGCTGAGGTTTTGCAGGGAAAAAGATCTGGGCAATCTGCGGGGAGCGCCCATTTGAGGAGTAGAAAAACTCCAACACCGAAGAATAGACCGATACAGGAACAACATCAAAATCAACTTAGTAGCTATTGCCAAATGCAATACATCTAATCAAGCGTTAAACGGAATAGGACTAATTATTATTATTATTATTTTTTTTTCGAATTTATTTTGAAACTGCCAACACTTCTTTTGTAGGGCGAAAATCCGGGGTAGTGTTCCATTCTCTCTCTCACTCAGTGACTTGCCAGGAGTTCCCCCCACATTTGTCCAGTGAACATATGTATATATTTATATAAATATACCCTTCATTTCTACAGTTTTTGAAAACTTTCACAATATTTTTTTTTTCTATCAGCTAGTAATCGTTATTTTTTTTTCTTTCTTTTTTTACTTTTTCTTCATTATTTAGTTTTGGAGTACCACCATGGCTACTATCATTAGAATTTCAGCAAGAAACTTTTCTTTTCGAGTGGCAGCTTCTTCAAGAGGCTGTATTCCACAAACGGCCAAAGCATTGAGGGCACCTGGTTTGCCAAGATGGAGCTCAACTCTTCAACAAACACACTCTTCATCATTTATTCCACTTGAGCAGCCAAATCTATCGTCAGCAGTTTCAAACTCAGAACCTACTATTGCTCGGTTCACAGATGCTGACAAAGAGTTCAGAAAACAAATAGAAAAACTCACAGCTGAGGGAAAGCTTGAGCGATCGCATGTTATTGGTGACTTAAGTGTTCCTCTTTACGAAAACACCACTGGCCGGTTTCTTCACCAACTGGCAGAAAAATACGGGGACAAGACCGCCATTGTCTCAGTTCATCAAAATAAGCGTTTAACGTATAAGGAACTTCACGATGTCTCTTCAATAATTGCCATTAATATTGCAAGAAAGCTCGGTATAAAACGAGGAGATCGAGTAGGACTCTGTGCAGGAAACTTATGGGAATATCCTGCCATACAGATGGCCTTGGGAAAGATAGGTGCTATTCTTGTACCATTGAACCCAGCATTCACCGACACCCAATTTCATGCTGCTTTGAACTCCTCTGAAACAAAAGCCTTATTTATTCAATCCTACCTGTCAAGAGGTGCCAAAAAAACTGCTAGAGATATTACAGGTTTGATTAAAGCTGCTACCGATGGTAATATTCTTCCTTCAATCAAAAATGTAGTACTTTTAGATTCATTTTCAGCAGCTCCAGAGCTTTCTGATGAAGAAATAAGTGTCGATGGTGATCAGATTAGATTATTCAGTGACATTCTAGAGTGGAATGGAGGGTCCCCACATGATGAACCTGAAATTTCGCACATTTTGGATCCTGAAGTTGATGCAGAGTACGCAAACGAGATCAACAATATGCAATTTACTTCTGGCACAACTGCCATGCCAAAGATCTCCTGCTTGACACATCGCAACTTGGTAAACAATGGCCGATTGATTGGTGAACGCTTAAATCTTTCTGCTACTAATTCCAAGCATCCCTCTGGCCAAGACCACCTTTGTGCCCCAGTTCCTATGTTTCATTGCTTTGGCCTTGTTCTTACCAATTTGGCTGCTTTTTCTCAAGGTGCTGCTGTCGTTTATGCATCTGAGGCTTTTGATGCTAGAAGAACATTACAAGCAGTTCGCCAAGAACGCTGCACTGGTCTTCAAGGTGTTCCAACTATGTTTGCTGCAGAAATGGAACTTCATGACGAACTTGAGAAGGGCGGCCATGAACTGTTATCTAAGGGTATCTGTGCTGGCTCATCAGTTCCAATTGAAGTTATGAGACGTGTTATGGCAATTTTAAACCTGAATGAGCTTACCATTTGCTATGGCATGACTGAAACTTCTCCAGTCACCTTTATGACAACTCCTTTTGACACTATTGAGAGACGCTGTGAAACTGTTGGATCCATCATGCCCCACACTGAAGCTAAGATTATTAAGTCCTTCCCGGAAGACACCCCAGCTGAGGAGATTGACTTCACACCTATTAAAGTTGGTGAAAAAGGTGAAATTATCACTTCTGGATATGCATTACAAAAGTGGTATCACAATGCCCCTGAAAAGACTAAACAAGCTATGGTTTACGATAAAGCAACCGGAAAGAGATGGATGAGAACTGGTGATGAAGGTGTTATGGATGAATTTGGATACTTGAAGGTCACTGGAAGAATTAAAGATTTGATTATCAGAGGTGGAGAAAACATTCATCCTCTTGAAATTGAAAACGTCTTATTCCAACATCCAGCTGTATCTCAAGCATCTGTTGTTGGCGTTCCAGATTCTCATTACGGTGAAGCTGTTGCAGCCTTTATTGTATTGCATGAAGAGTTTCACTCTCACCATTCCAAAGAAAAAGAAGCCCCAACCACTGACGAAATTAGACAATGGGTCAAGGAACGTCTAGGACACTATATGGTTCCAAAGTATGTTTTCTATGTACCTGATTTCCCAAAGACTGCCTCTGGAAAAATCCGCAAGGTTGACTTGAAGGGAACAGCTCTTGGATTGATAGAGCAAGGTCATGGAAAGTAATAATAAAAATTGCCTTTTTAGAAATTAAAATAAAAGTCTAATATAGTTTTCATATAAAAAAAACACAATAATACATATGATGATAATGACTTAGTTATAAAAACATCTTTAACTTTATTTCCCTGGCTGTTTTTTTCTCGGAAGTATTTGAGTATTATGTTTTTTTAATAAATTTAATGTTTCCCCTATAGAGTGTTTCCATCAGTGCTATTTGAAGCTTTTTTTTTATTATAGGAGTAGCAATAAATATTTCAACTTTCCGTTGTGAGTTGAGCTGTGCTGGTTAAGTTGAAATCATTATCGTTTACGCAACAATAAAGTGACAGGAGAAAACCCGAAATCTGACCGGAATATTAAAGTGTATGGAAACCAAGAGGGGATGCAAGGAAGACAGAGACTATAGGAAAACTAAAAGGAGAAGTACCGGAACCGACTGGGTGTATTAGATCGGGCGCAATTGTATCACGTGCATACGGTCTAAAGGTGGAGGGTTTCCTACTGGTTAGTTTTTGTTAGTAACAGAGGGGGTGTTCCGGTCTATTAATATAGTCCCAAAAAAACTCCGGGGATACAGGCAGTATCTGCCAATTTCCATACTCCATTTTTTTCACCCCACAATTCAAGCCAGAGTTTCAACACCCCGCCTTTTTAACTACTAGCTAGCAAAAAGCAAATAAAATAAAAAAACAAAAAAGGACCTTGCTCGGATTATTATACTTAATCACCACCACTAGAGAGCCTAATATAAATACATATATTGACCACTCTCTTTCCCTTATTTTTATTACCATTCAGTTTGAAATTTTTTCTTTTTTTTTTTCCTTTGAATATTTTTTTATTACGCTTGTATTTTTCGTTTCTAAAAGGTTTGTGTGCTTATAATTCACAATATCGTCATGTCAAAATCCTCAATAGCAGCTAAACCTCTCCGCTCGCTTTTTATTGCAAACCGCGGGGAAATCGTACACAGAATCAACCGTACTGCTTCGCGTATGGGAATCGATACTACTACTGTTTACACTACACCAGATGCACAACTTCCTTCTGCAACAAGTGCTTTTAATAACCTTTCTTTGGGTGATGCTACAAATGGCTACATCAATATCGATAACGTTGTTGCTACAGCAAAAAAAGCAGGCTGTGACTCAATTCACCCAGGATATGGGTTCCTTTCAGAAAACGCTACATTTGCTCAGAAAGTTCGAGATGCAGGGCTTGTTTTTGTAGGCCCTCCACAACATGCCATTGAATCAATGGGGTCTAAATCTGCTTCTAAAGATATCATGATCAATGCTAATGTTCCAGTAGTCCCCGGTTATCATGGAACTAACCAAGATGCAGCGTTTTTAGCCAAACAGGCTGAAAACATTGGTTTTCCAGTATTAATTAAGGCCGTTCTTGGTGGAGGTGGTAAAGGTATGAGAATTGTCAACAGTGCTGCTGAATTTCCAGCTGCTTTGGAGTCTGCAAAGTCTGAAGCCCGATCTTCTTTCGGCGACGACAATGTCTTGGTAGAAAAATACATTAAGACTCCACGACATATTGAAGTTCAAGTATTTGCCGACAAGTTTGGCAATGTTGTAGCTCTTGGTGAAAGAGATTGCTCGGTTCAAAGAAGACATCAAAAGGTCCTTGAAGAATCTCCTGCTCCTGGTCTTGACGAAAAGACTAGACAGCAGTTGTGGGAAAAGGCTCGTCTTGCTGCTCGCGCTGTAAATTACGAAGGGGCAGGTACTGTTGAATTTATTTTTGACAATGATACTAATGATTTCTACTTTATGGAAATGAATACCCGTTTACAAGTTGAGCATCCAGTCACTGAAGCCGTCACAGACACCGATTTGGTTGAATGGCAACTATTGGTTGCTGCTGGTTTCCCGCTTCCAAAAACACAAGAAGAGATCAAGATCACTGGTCATGCTATTGAAGCTCGTGTATACTGCGAAGATGCTTTCAAGGATTTCCTACCATCATCTGGTAAAATTGTTCATCTTCAAGAGCCAGTCACTGGGGAACCAAGACTTGATATTACATTCAAACAAAACAGTACGGTTTCTTCCTTATACGATCCTATGATTGGAAAGCTTATCGTCAAGGGTAAGACCAGAGACGAAGCTCTTAGAAAACTCAGAAGGGCATTACAGGAATTTGAAATAGTTGGCCCTGTAACCAATATTGAATTTGTTAAGAGAGTGGTTGAACATGATGCCTTTGGTGGTGAAAATCCAGTTGGTCTTGAGACCGGTTTTATTTCCAAAAATAAAGACGCTCTTATTGCTCCAATTATTATTCCAAAAGAAGTTTTTGCACAAGCTGCATTGTCTCAAATTGCATCTAAATCAAATCCTCTTGATTCGTTTTCTCGATTTGCTGGTTTCTCTAACAGCTGGGCATACTCTCAAGTAAAGATCTTTGAATTCAAGGATCCATTGAATCCTGACGCCAAGGCTACTATTGTTAAAACTCTTCAAACCGGACCACATTCTTACAAAGTCCTTGTTGGTGATGATCCAACTCCTTTAGTAGTCGACTCCGTATACTACAGTGATGTTCCCGGTTCTAAGAAACTTCATATCAGATTCCAAGATTCACAGTATGTCAACACCGTTGTTCCAACCTTAGCATTGGACTCCAGCATTCATGTCTTTCACAAGGGAACACACTTTGTTGTTGAACAACCACAACCAAAATGGTTACAAACTGCCCTTGGTGTTAAGGAAACAAAAAACAGCGTAGTAGCTCCCATGCCATGTAAGGTTGTTCGCCTTAGCATTGAACCAGGCCAAGCTGTTGAGAAAGATCAAGAACTATTAGTAATTGAAAGTATGAAGATGGAAACCGTCATCAGATCTCCTCAAGCTGGTGTTGTAAAGAGAGTAGCGCATAATGCCGGTGATATAGTTAAACAAGGCACTTTACTGGTAGAGTTTGAAGGACAGGAGGGTGAAGAAGCTGGAAAGTAAAGAAATAAATGTTCAAATGAGATAAATTAAAGCAATGTAACTATCATAGAAAGAGATACTGATTATTAAATATTACTATCAATGAGAATATATCATAATAAAACTAATTGATATCAATTTTTCTTTTCAATTGTTATAGAAAATCAAATTATTGATTTCAGATTTAAAATTTTTTCTATTAATTGCCTTTTCATAAACAAAATTTTTGATATAGAATTTCCAATAAAAATATATCTATGATCTCAAAAGCTTTTTATATTGCATTTGGATATATGTAGCCTATTATCTATAGTTTTATTGTATTCAACGTTAAGAAATTTGAGAGTTTTAGAAAAAAAACAAACAAAAAAAACAAACAAAAAAAACCCCAAATCATTGAATTATAAGTTTATATTCTTTTTCTAATTAATAAAATTATTATTTTGTAATTAAAAGAATTGCAGTGACAATTCATAAGCTTTCAAAACTATCTTACAGGAATATCAAATAACAAAGTGAAAATACAACAGCAAATATATTGTCTCACTGCTAAGAAATAGTCATATTCACGTGACTTATCTGCAGTTTAGCAGTCAGGATGAAAGATTGCTTTTTCAATAATTGGTTAAGTATCTTTCTTTTCTTTCTTTTTTTCTTTCTTGGTTATTATTATTATTTTTTTTTAGAAAAAAAAGCAATCTTTAATTTTTATTTGATTGATTTTATTGCCTATTTTGGGGAGAAAAAAAATGGCTCAAGATTTACAAATCCCAAAGGTTTTGACTATAGCTGGTTAGTATTTTTGTTTTTTATCATTGAAAGTTTAAATTAAACTCTGACTTTTTGACATTTTATTTTTATTTATCTGCTTTTGTTTAAATAGGATCTGACTCTTCTGGAGGTGCTGGCATAGAAGCTGATATTAAAACATTCACAGCACACAATTGCTATGGTATGACATGTATAACTGGACTCACTGCTCAAAACACACTTGGAGTAAGAGATGTTTACCCCGTTAAAGATCAAGAATTTATCAACGAGGCCCTAGACGCAGTAAGCTCAGATGTAGGAATTGATGCCATCAAAACCGGGATGCTCACTAGTAAGGAAACAATTGAGACAATTGTAAAGTTTATTGAAAACATAAAAAACGGCACTTCTTATTCAGAGAAAAACCCTCTTTTTCTTGTTGTAGACCCAGTAATGGTTTCAACCTCAGGACACCATCTTATACCAGAAGACGCAATCGACAATTATGTTGACAGATTGATTCCATTGGCAACCGTATTTACGCCCAACATTATTGAGACTGAGACCGTTTTGAAAAAACTTGGAAAGTTTGAAAAGGTTTCAAGCCTTGAAGACATGAAAGCTGCAGCAAAAACTTTGCATTCAGCTCTCAAATGCCAAACTGTCTTGGTAAAAGGTGGACATCTTCCTTTATACAAGAAGGATAGCAGTGGAGTTCCAGAGCTTTCTACTTCACCTATATCAGAAACGGGCAAAGAAGACGACCGTGTTATTGTCGATGTCTTTTACGATGGCAATGAGCTGATTGAGTTGCAGTCACAGTATCTTGCTTCTAAGTCGACACACGGAACAGGGTGCACATTGTCATCAGCCATTGCTGCCAATTTGGCCAAGGGTAAACCAGTAAAAAGGGCCGTTCAAGATGCAATTCATTATGTACAACAAGCCATTCAAACTGCCTGCTCAATTGGCAAAGGAAATGGGCCTGTTAATCATATGCACAATATTCAACACCGTCCATTTGCTGCAGGAAAGTTCCTCGACTACTTGTTAAGCCATCCTAAAGTCCAGCCCTACTGGCAAAAATATATCAACCATGAATTCACCAAGCAGGTGGGTAATAACACTCTTCCTGTTGAGTCATTCAAATACTTTTTAAGACAAGACTACTTGTATCTCAAGCATTACGCTAGATGTTATGGACTGAGCATATACAAGTCAGATGATATGGAAACAATTAAAAACGCAAGCTTGGTTATTATTCATATATCAGAGGAAAACAAGCTCCACATTGATTTTTGTGCAAAGTTTGGGATCTCAGTAGAAGAACTCGAAAACGGAGTAGAGTCTCTTGCAACTTATGCTTACTCTCGATATCTTGTGGATGTTGGTGCTAAAGAAGACTGGCTATCATTGCATGTCGCCATGTCTCCTTGTTTGTTTGGTTATGGCCAAGCCGCTGATATCTTGGCCAACGACAAAAATAGTGTTAAAGATATCAATGTCAATCCCTACTGGTCTTGGGTAGAAAACTACACTAATCAAGGGTACCTAGACGCTGTCAAAGCAGGCAGAGAACTACTAGAAACAAACATACTCAAACACTCTGCCGATAGAATTGAAGAATTGGTAGACATTTTTGCAACAACAACAAAAATGGAATGCCGTTTCTGGGATGCTGCTTTAGCTTATAACCCTGAAGAAAACTAAAAAAAAAACTAAAAAAAAGAAGAAACACAAAAAGAAAGAAAATGATGCTTAATTTATCTACAGATGTATAGGACATTACATAAAGACTTTAAAGTTGTAAACTTGTAAAGAATCACTTTATTTTTCATCAAGTAAACATTTTCTAGCACTTTTCCAAACCTTTTCGACAACAGCTCGTCTTGGATTAACATTTGGGAAACACACCTTGAAGTTTCGATCGTTGGCAACTACAATAATCAAGAAAAATTTTACGTGAAAACCTTGAAATGCTTCCTGGATCAGGATATCAAGGATTTCTCCTCTTGGCAGAAAAGTTGTCGATGATCCAAACAAGTAGAAGGGCCCTGTTGAATGGAGCTGTATGCCTAGATCATGGATCACAAGTAATGAGTCTTCTTGGTAGCCACGGTAGATGATGAAAAAAAAGGAAACAATGTGGAACATTATGATCCAGATGTTGGGTATTGACTGAACATAGGAGCCGTAGATTTGGCCCAGTGTGTTAAATACGTGAACAATGCGTGAGCCACAAGACTCAAGGATTGGAGATATGACTTGTGGAACTGTTGGTAGCGAAGATATTAACGCTGCTGCTGCTGCTGCTGCTGCTGCTGATGATGATGATGATGATGTTATCAGACTCCCGCAGTTGGTAACGTTTTCTGATGCTGAAGAAGATGATGATGCATTTATTACAACACTTTTTGTAGCGTTTATGATCTCTGTCACGACTACTTGTGTCAAATTTCCAACAACAGAGAAGTTCAATGGCACAGAAACGCTGCAGTTTCTGCTAGAGCGGCTTAGTAATGTATCAATGTATGTGATGACTGTATCACTAAAATTTCGAAAGTATATGTAGATTTGTTGAATGAAAGTTGCAATATAGCTATTTTTGGCTTTGGAAAAAAGACTTGTAATATAAGGATGCGAGCTTTGTGTTGATAGAAAAGTTTTGATCGTTTCAAAACCTGCTAACAGCCATGGTCCATATTTGAACACAAAAAGCAGTAGATTTGCTATTACTAGAACAATCTTAAGAAAATAGAATATCCATATTTTTGCGTAGAAAACAAACGATGTATAGTTTAGAATAGTTGATTGCGAAGAGGTTTCTGGAGGTTGTGACGTAGATGATTTGTTGTTAGTGGATGAAGCAGCGGAAACATTGTCTTTTAATATATTGTTGTGATTTGTAGATCGATTAGAAGAGGACGATTTCACATGGTTTTTTGATTTTATTGAAGGAATCAGTACCGGCTTGTTTGAATATGTAAATTTTTGTAAATATGGAGAATACTTGTCAATTGTGAGTGTGCATTTATTTGCGTCGACATATGAATGAAAGGAAGCGCATGATGACGGCGATAGCGGAAGGCTCATTTATAATAACTGTTGTTTTCAATATAGAAACAACAATACCTTTTTTTTTTTTTTTTTTTTTTTTTTTTTTTTTTTTTTTCAAGTAACAATAATTTTCAAGTTTTTGTTACTGATTTTTTTAAAACCTTAAAATATATTGCAGATAACACCTAAAGTACAAAAGTTACGCACATAGTGTGTACAATTCAGTCCAATATTTCGGCTATTCCATCTAAAAGTGATTATTTTTGTCTAACATTTTTAAATTGGTTTTTTTTTTGTATTCTAATTTGAAGAAAAAAGTCTAAAAAAATAAACTACAAAAAATTATGTATACTATGTAAAAGTCATTAATTAAGCTAGTATGAGTAAACGTATGAAATAAACAAAAGAAAAAAATAAAAAAATAAAATAAAAAAATCACAATAAAATTATAAAAAAATTAATAAAACGAATCGTTTTTTGTTAAATACAAACTGCTCAACATAAGTCCATTTCGTTTTTGTAAGCCCCTGGAAACTCGCTTTCTGCGTTTCGCAGTACAATGTTTTTGATCCAAGATGAAGAGGCAGTAGCAGCAGCTTGAGATGATGCTGGAGGAGGGGCTGAATTTGATGTAACACTATTATTAGATAATGAATTTGGTGCCGATACTGGTTTATTAGAACGCGAAGTAAAGGAAGAGTTAGAAAGTGAAGATTGCTTTTGTTTTAGTAAATCGAGTGTAGGACTAGTCACGTTAGTTGTAGAATTTTGCTTAGAATCCTTTGGTGATGGCTGGGACGCCTGTGAGATTGAAGATGGTTTGAGCCATGGTTGAAAGATAGAAGAGATTCCAAACGAAGACTGCGATGTTGACAATGGAGTATGATCAGAGGTTTGAGATGTTGGTACTGAGGGCTTTACGTCTTGATGTGACTTTGATGTAGTTTTGTTTTTGTCTTCAGGTCCATGTAATATTGAACTTAGACTATTGTTTGAAGACGAAGGAATGATATGCATAGTTTGTGGGATATTGAGAGAATGGTGAGCTTGGGCATTTGAATTGACTTCTGTGACAGCATTCGCTTTACTAGCCCAGTCCTGCATGTCTACGTATTTACCATCAACCTTAATCATCATACGGCCTTGAATCATCTTCATTTGAACTGTCTGTTCACTTACAGCAGCAGCTTCGGCCATTGGTTCTTGAGGTTTGACAATTACACTAGCATGTGTTTGAGATGGAGAGCCTGAAGCTGCAGAAGTAAAAGAAGAAGTACTAGTTGATTTGCTTAATACAGACCCAGATAATTTTCGCTTTTGATATTTGGAATTTGCCATAGAATCAACGTTTTGAGATGTAGTTGAGCTTGGAGAAGCTGGTGTACAAGATGTTCCTGTAGTAGAAGTGGGTGTTTTTGTATCAGGGGATGATTTGTTTTCAGAGAAAAGATTTGAATAGTTATTTCGAGGTGTTTCTGGAGGTGATGAGTATTGTTGTTGTTGTTGTTGTATATGTTGCTTGAAGTACTCTTCTCTTCTACGGGCCATTTCAAATGCTTGAAGTAACAAAGGTAGCTCTTCAGTAATAGAAGATACAACTGAATTGTTTGTTGCAGCTGTTGAATTAGAAAAAGTTCTACGGTGACCACCATTGAACGATTTGGACGATGTAGGAGGAACAGCAGAACTGCCCAATGAACCAAATAACGCTGAGTTGCGACTACTGGTAGAAGTAGTACCTGGAACATTTGCTTGAGACGTTGAATACATATCTTCTTGCCATTCCTCTTGTAGGGGTGGTAATGGAGATGAGTTAAGATTACTGCTGTTAGGATTAGCCGCATTTGGATTATTATAGTTGAATGACGAAGTGGAAGATGATTGAGACAAGTTGGAAAAAAAATTGTCTGCTGGAGGAGATTGACGTTGCTTTTCGTCTATACCTGTATTTGGAATTGAGCCTTCTAAAGGCTTATAATTCTTGGAGTCTGCAAATCGATAAAACATAGACCTTAAATCCCTTACTACTTGAAACAGTTCTTGCTGTATTGATTCAAAGGGTGTTGATTCCAATTCATTTAGTAGGGACGATACAAAATTTGTATATGAATCGACCAATGCTTTATTTCTGGCCCGCTCTTGTTTAGCATATTGTGTGTTTTCAGCACCTCCAGGCAGTTTTGAAAATAGAGATGTCATTTCATGATGAATTTTTATTAAAGTGGATCTAGACAGGGCAAGCTGAAGAGTGAACTCTAAGGTAGAATAGCTTTCTAAGATGCGCATTACCAATACCGTTAAAATTGTGGCATCGTCAGAGCTGTATGAAGAAAAATTCGTAATTGTTCTTTTCAATCGAGGAATATTCCATGAGTAAATTTCTGCAAGCAAATGTTCGGCGCGAGATCCTACAACTATCGCGATATCCAAATCAAACTGGCGTACAGAACCTTGGAAATCATAACTGTCTAGCATATTAAATCTCCAAGATTCAGTTTCGTCCAAGTATTTTTCCAAAGCCGATAGGATACGGTAAGACATGAGAATATCCTTAACACGGGATGTATTTTTTAAGCCAGAGACAAGGTCTTTGATGTCTCCATATGTTAGGTTATCCGAATATAAAACCATGAAAACACGATCTTTGTACTTTTGTGCTTTTACTATCGCCTTTTTATGGGCTTGAGAATTTACTGAAGCTTTGGAAAGAGACAATGAATAATGATCATTGTCCTCATCGACCTCTTTATTGTCTTGGGCCATACTAAGACTATAGTTTGTGTCATTATCATAGTTGTTGTTTATATCATCGTCCAACATTCTTGTGGCTGACTTCTTTGTTAAATGCATTAGGGTATCTGTGTAATCGTCGGCTAAAGAGGTGTATGTATTTGGCGTATCAGCGTCAGCTCGAGAAGAACCAGGTAAACTGAACTGGTCGTCTGTATCTGTCTCGTTCTCGCTGTCAATATTGCTAATTTCTTCTAATGAAGATGCAGGGTAGGAATTTGAAGAGTTGAAAATATAAGGCTTTTTATAAGAAATGTTTGATGTTGAAGATGAAGGTCCCTGGGGGGAACGAGATGAAGAAGGTAGTTTAGATGGAAACGAAGTAGAGCTGGGAAATTTAAAAGCATTCATTTTATTTATTTTTAAAATTTGCTTTTTTCTTTTTTTTTTTAATTTGTATTTTTCTTTATTGAATTTTTTACAAAAACAGATTATTGGGTGGGTGAATGGAATTGATGGGTGCAGCAAATCTAGAGACTCCCCAAAAAAGTATAGAATTTAAGTAGGGACTGACCAAATAGGAAGGTCTCAATTGTTTTCAATGAGAGTTAAAAGTCAAGATTTGACCAAGGTACTCAGAAGTGTGAGCGTGCAAAAAAAAAAAAAAGAAAAAAGAAAGAAGCAAAATCCTTGAAAATTAAGGCTATGGAATGAATTAGTTGTAGACTTAAATAATAGCAAGGAAGAAAGAAAAAAAAGAAAAAGAAATTACTAATGGAGGTTTGAAAGAATTAAAACTTTGGAACACTGCTGGCCCACTAAATGTCACAACACCAATAAACCCACGCGGCCAGAGAGAAAATCACTCCACCATCCATTTATCTATCTATTCATAATAATAACAATTATTAGATTTTATATATTGTAATTTCAAATCATTGTGGGTAAGAAAAAAAAATCAATGCATTTTTATTGATCAAACTATAAAATACTCAAATATATTAGTATCAATGAAATAGCAAACTCAATTATTTAGCAAAAGTTTGTCTACATTTTTATTACCACTAGATAAGATTCCAAAAATAAACAATGTTATTTTGTTTTCAGCAAGTTAAAAGTTTTATATACTAGGAAACCCTGTTTATTCGCCAATTATAATTGTAACATTAATGTAATAAGACTTTAATTGTAACACATATTAAAACACTCTCGCCAATATCCATTTTTTTTTTCATTCTTCTTTGCCTTGTCAAACTTTCAATCCACTTTAATCATTGGATTTTCAGGCAATTTAACCACAATATAACTGTTGTTTTTTTTTTTGCTTGATTTGTGCATCAAAGCACTATTTCCCAGCATAATCCAAAGTGATTCGAACTACACGACTTTTAAATAACCTGTCGAAGCTTGCTTTGGCATCCAAAACAATGACTACCAATTCTACTGCCCAACACACTTTAAAATATGCAGACATTGGAATTAACTTAACGGATCTTCAGTATGATGGAATATACCATGGCAAGAAACATCACGAAGGTAAGTTATTTGACCAAACTATTTAGTTTCACATATTACCTCATTCAAATGCTAACTCTTGTTTTATCATAGAGGATAGAGATTTGGTTATTCAGAGAGCAGTTGAGAATAACGTTCAAAAAATGCTTGTCACAGCATCTACATTGGAAGAGTCTAAAAAAGTATTAGAATTATGTAAAAAACATCAAGGTTTGCTTTATGGCACAGCAGGCGTCCACCCATGTCAATCATTAGAACTAAGTAAACCTCTATCCGAAGAGTTCAAAAATTTTACTCCGGAAGAGAATGAGAAAAACTATCTTACAGCTCTTAAGGATGTTGTCATAAAAGGTCATAAAATGGGATATATAAAGGCATTTGGAGAAATCGGGCTCGATTATGATAGACTTCATTTTTCTCCTGCTGATGTACAGCGTAGAGTTTTCAAACTCCAGCTTGATTTGGCGTTGGAACTATCTGACTTGGATCTTCCACTGTTTCTACATTCCAGAGCAGCTGCTAAGGATTTTGAGGACATGTTAAACGAGTACATTATCTCTCTTGAGTCCAAAAAAGGTAGACCGTTAACTGACTCTACTGGACGTACAAGAATTGGCGTTGTACACTCGTTTACAGGAACAGTAGAGGAAATGAAGAGGCTAGTAGATCAAGACTTATTTATTGGAATTAACGGGTGCTCATTAAAAACTGAGGAAAACTTACAGGTTGTAAAAGAGGTTCCACTGTCTCATTTACTTTTAGAAACGGATGGTCCTTGGTGTGAAATAAGACCCTCACATGCGTCTTTTACACATCTCAAGAAAGCTGCTGCTGCTGCCTCTTCTCAAGCAGTCAAAAGACCTAACGATTTACTTACTTACAAAACTGTTAAAAAAGAGAAATATGTTAAAGGCGCATTGGTAAATGGACGATGTGAACCTTGCGCTATTAGTTTAGTAGCTCAAGTGGTTGCCAGTGTCAAAGAAATACCACTGGAAACCGTTTGTCAAAAAGTCTGGAATAATACTATGTATTTGTTTCAATTAGAGTAATATTAATAGAGCAATTAATCATTAAAACAGGAATTGTGATATCCTTTAAATGATTCACAACTCTTATCTTTATTAAACCAAATTTATTCTTGGTAAAATAATTTAACAAGACATTTAGCATATATATAACTAAAAAGCAGAAAGCTAACAAAGATCTATGATAATCCCAAAATCTCTTTTTATCATCGAAAAGGTAGAAAAATAAAAATCAAACATAAAAAGTATAACAGTCGTAAAGAAAAAAAAAAAAAAAGAAAAAAAAACTCATAAAAGAAAAGATGAAAATAAAAAGGTATCGCATATACTTGTACTCATATTATATACAATTAATTTTTTTCCGATTCCTCAGATTTTGTCGCACTCTTTTCATCTTTGTTTTTTTCATTATTGCTTTCATTTGTCTTTGACTTTTCATCTTCGTTATTATCTTTATCGTCTTCATCGTGGTCATCATCATTTTCTACCTCTAGTTCGCCTGCATTATGTTTTAAAAAGTTACTTGCTGCAGCGGCAGAAGTCTTAATTACCAACGATCCATCTTCAGATGTTGTAATAGTGGCATTTTGACTTAAAAGACTTTGAAGAGTGAGCTTTTGGGATCCGCTACCAAAAAAATCATGCTGGTCATCTGCTGAGTCATATGCGTTGCCATGATTGGCTTCAATTTTAGATTTAGGTTGTACATCTTCAATTGATGCTGCTGGACCGTCATTATTTGCTACGCGTTGAGCTATCATTTCGCGCCACTCTTCTTCAGTCTTTCCATTAAGAATTCCAACAATAAGAATTGTCATGTTATCACAACCAATACCGCTCATATCGCTGCTAGGGGATATACAGTGATCCATAATATTTTCACAAATAACTTCTAATGGGATCCCCATGGCAATTTGTCTTCGAACATATTCTACAACAGCTTGAGAATTCATGCAATCCCAAATACCATCACAAGCAAGCACCAAGAACTCATCATCTGGAGTTATTTCATGAGAGATTATATCAGGTAAAGCTGTGACAATCTGCTCTTCAGGAAGTCTAAAATAGTCCCTTTTAAAATCAAAGTCACCCAAGGCTCTGGAGAGTGCTAAGTTACCATTGACACGATCACTACCGACAAAACCACCAGCATTTATAATACGAGATTTTTCGCCTTCGTGTTGAGGCTTATGATCAAAAGACAACGGCTTAGCAATCCCTTTAACACTGAGAACAGTACGAGAATCTCCAGCATTTGCTACGTAGATTTTGTTATTAGCAAAAAGAGCAGTAGTTGCAGTACAGCCTGAGCCGTCCTCTTTATATGGGGGATAATAGATCAAGGCCTTATCTGCAGACAAAAATCCGTCTTTTAAAGCAGTAGCATAGTCACCTTTTTTGAAAGCCTCTTGTTTAGCAAGAATCATGTGAAGAAATCTTCCAGCGAATTCAGATGCCTTACTTCCTATGAAACGTTAAAATAAATAGTTAGCAAATGGTAAAATAGGGTCTACTACTAACAGAATTAAGCTGGCAATAGGAAACAATATATATAAAACTCACCTCCGTGTCCATCGTAAACACCAAAAAAAGACACTCGCTTGTCTATAGGAGTATGGGACTTTGCTAATTCTGATTGTTTTTGAGCAAAATTATCTTCAAACTTGTTTAAAAAGGCGTTGGTGGAGGATCCTATTGGAATATCAAAAGAGGTAGAAATGGGGTTCAAATCGAGAACTGCAGAATGAGCATCTTCCATTGAGATACGCCAACCTTGCATTGAGGAGACGCCAAAAACCAATCGGTCATCTTTACCCTTTTCAGTGGACTGTAAAATAAAAAAAATAAAAAAAAATAAAAAACGTTAATAAAATACAGATAAGTAAAATTTAGATCGCTGGTTCAAAAATTTAACCAAGTGTATGCACGCTCTTCAATTGAAAACAATTTCTGCAAAAGTGTTGATATAAAGCTGAGTTTGAATACAAAAATAAAGAGGGGGGTTTATAGACCAAGTTTCCAAAATTTTGCATAAACAAAGTAAAGTTGATTCAAGTAATATACTTACTTTTTCAGTGACTGGTTGAGAAAGAATTTGGCCCATTATTAGGTGTAAAAAATGATAATTGAAATTACTTTAATGAACAAAAGTGCTATAGAGTTAAGGATAGTAATGGGCAATGGTGGTGGTGTTGATAAGGAAAAGAAAAACAAATTTTTTTTTTGGTGGAGAGATGAGAAAAAAAATAAAAAAAAATAAAAAAATAAAAAAAAAAACTAAAACTTTGTTGAGGCCAGGCAGTCTAACAAAATTGTTACCCATGGCATAATGAATTATTAAATTTTAACGAATTTATCACATTTAGTAATTATTATGATTAATAAATCACGTGAAATATGTGACTAATTAATTCTCTTAAATCAGATGTGAAACCCACACAAGCTTAAGTTTGAAAAATTTCGATATACAAATATATACCCTCTTATTGTTTAATTTTCTACTTGAACTTTGAACTTTCCACATCTAACCGAAACATAGCAACAATGCCTGATAATATTCTTGTTCAGCCATCTTTTGAGACTGTCAAAAACTACTTTAAAAAGTACTCCTTGAGCACTGAAGAACGATTACCCAATCTTTATCCAGTGTATGCTTTTCTTCCAGCAGATGACATTACTCCTCATACAGCTTATTTAAAAATCGTTCGACCCAATGATCCTTCTAGGGAATCAAAAGCCTCGTTTTTATTTGAAGCAACTATTGGAGGCGAAAATCTCGGTCGATACTCATTTATTGGCTACGGCCCGCGCAAAACCATTGTCACAGGCAATGGCCATGGCCCTGACGTCGATCCCCTAAACCTTTTAGAAGAAGAATTGAAGCAATGGAGACAGGTTGAAACCACGCCTGCTATTCCAAGCCTGTCTGGTGGTGCTGTTGGATATATTGGATATGACTGTGTAAAGTACTTTGAGCCAAGAACTGCTAGAGATGATATGAAGGATGCTTTGGGCCTTCCTGAAGCTTATCTCATGTTATTCGACACCATAGTGGCATTTGATCATGTATATCAAAAAATCCAAATTATTCATAACATCCGCCTTCCCGAAGATCTGTACACAGATCCTGAAAATACTGAAGCCATCAAACAATTGGAACAAAACTATGCTGAAGCCGAAAAGATTATTTCAGATATTGCCTCAATTCTAGAGTCAAACGAGCCAGTATATCAACCTCCTCAGCCTAAAGTCAAGCTTGGGAACCAATTCACATCAAACATTGGTCAAGAGGGTTATGAAAATCACGTTAAAAAATTGAAAGAGCACATTCTCAAGGGAGACATTATTCAAGCAGTTCCATCTCAGAGAGTTGCTCGTCCTACTAATCTACATCCTTTCAACATTTACAGACACTTGCGTTCGGTGAATCCTTCTCCATACTTATTTTACATTGACTATTTGAACTTTCAAGTTGTTGGTGCTTCTCCAGAACTTTTGGTTAAATCTGAAAAGGGGCGTATTATTACACATCCTATTGCCGGAACTGTAAAACGCGGAAAAACACTTGAAGAAGATGAAATGTTAGCTCAGCAATTAAGCAACTCAGCAAAAGATCGTGCAGAACACGTGATGCTTGTTGACCTTGCGCGTAATGACATTAATAGAGTATGTGATCCAAAGACTACATCTGTTGACAGACTTTTGACAATTGAACGATTCTCCCATGTCATGCATCTCGTTTCACAGGTGTCTGGTGTTTTAAGATCTGATAAAACCAGATTTGATGCATTCAGATCAATCTTTCCAGCAGGTACTGTATCTGGTGCTCCAAAAGTTAGAGCTATGGAACTTATTGCAGAGTTAGAACGTGAACGTCGCAGTGTATATGCTGGCGCTGTAGGAACGTTTGGTTATGATTCACAATCCATGAACACATGTATTGCATTAAGAACTATGGTGGTTAAAGATGGTATTGCTTATCTTCAAGCTGGTGGTGGTATTGTCTTTGACTCAGACCCTTATGATGAATATATTGAAACAGTCAACAAGATGCGTGCAAACAACACATGCATTACCGAAGCTGAAGATATCTGGAGCAAAAAACAATCAAATTTACCATATTAATTGAGCTTTTCAATATTATACTATTTCCTTTTTTTTTATTTTTTTATTTACCCATTACTGCTTTATACTTATAGGAAAAATATATATGTATTAAAGAGATAAATTAATAATAAAATTATGTATATATAATAAATACGATATCTATATCAAACTGAATAGATTGTATTATTGAGATTCAATCTTTTGCAATTCCCGAACAAAGGATTCACCCCAATAAGCTGATGTAAATTTGGATACATACTTGAATAGCTTGTCGGTATTTGTTTTCTTTTTTTCAATAGGCAACGTCAATGCCTCATACATGGCTTGAGTTAACTCTTCAATATTCCAAGGATTAACAATAATAGCACCAGCTGTTAAATTTTGTGCAGCCCCAGTGAATTCTGACAAAATCAAGCTACCATAATTACCAGTCGATTGGGTTGTAATATACTCGTAACTTACAAGATTCATACCATCTCTGGTTGAGCTCACAACACAAACGTCTGAAACAGCATAAAGACTAACCAATTCATCAAAATCAACACTTTTATGCAAAAAGTGGATTGGGGTAAATTCGACTGTCCCGAATCTGCCATTGATTCTTCCCACTAACTCGTTTACAACGGCTCGTAAGTTTTGGTACTCTTCGACATCCCCTCTACTAGGCACAGCAACCTGTACCAATACAACCTTTCCAATGAATTCTGGATGTTCAGTAAGAAATACTTCAAAGGCATGCAATTTTTGTGGCACGCCCTTAATATAGTCAAGCCTATCAACACCGACCATAATACTTGTGTTTCCAAACCTCTTACGCAACTCGGCAATTCGGTTTTGAACTTTGGGCTTTTGCAAACCGTCAAGAAATTTCTGAGTATCAATTCCTATAGGAAATGCTGATACTGTTATACATTTGTCATGGTATATCACAGCATTCGGTAAAGTTTGAAGACCCAATATTCTGGTTACAGAAGAAAGAAAATGTCGTACATAGTCGTAGGTATGAAATCCAATAAGGTCACATGAAAGAATACCCAAAAGAACTTCTCTTCGAACAGGCAGAATTCTATAGATTTCTGAAGAAGGGAAAGGGGTATGAAGGAAAAACCCAAGTTTTACAGATTTACCAGTGTTGGCCAATTCTTCTCGCAACATTGCAGGAAGTAACATCAAGTGGTAATCGTGAACCCAGACGATATCACCATCTTTTATTTCATTAGAAATGGATTTTGCAAAAAGCCTATTGGCCTCTGTATAAGCATCCCATGCGACTTCATCAAAGTTCATTTCGCCAGGATGGTAGTGAAAAAGGGGCCACAAAATACTGTTTGAGAACCCATTGTAATGCAAGTCTGACAATTCATCTGACATAAATACGGGGATACAGCTAAATTGATTGACCAAATCGTCAAAAACGTTTTGTTTCTCAGAATCTGGAACTTCTAAGCCAGGCCATCCAAACCATTTAAAGTTTGTGGTTTTTTTTAGACCAGAAAGTGCTGATACCAAACCGCCTGAGGATAACTGATAACTGTAAACACCATCCGCATCACGTTTAATTGTAACAGGAAGTCTATTTGAAACTACCAATACATTGCTTGAATTGTTGTTGTTTTTAGTAGAGTTACTGAGAATGTTTTTTGCTTCTTGTTCTTTTGTATTAATGGTTGGTTTTTCAAAGGATTCCATGTCATTCTTTTGGTGGTTTGAATTAGGTGTGTTAGATGTTGTTTTGTTAGCTGATGGATCAACTACAGCATCTGGGTTTGTAGATCCTTTGTCGGTTGCTGAATTGCCCATGATTGACAAGATATATATATAATTACGCTTAGAGAGATATCAATTGTTATTAAAAACAAATTGGACAAAAATAATAAAAGAATTTTTGATGAAAACGGATGGAGGTATTTTCTTTATAGTTAAGCCCAACGAGATGGAATGATGAGAAAAATCAAATATACAAAAATAGGGTTTTTATATTAAAAAGAAGCGCAGAGAAAACAAGTTGCGGCTTACATAATCAAACATGTGTAGTATTTTTTTTTTTTTTTTCTTTAAGCTTCTTACTTCTTACCTTTTCTACTATTGATTATCATAAATCCATATTAGCCTGGTTATCATTATACCCTGGAACTTTTGTTTTTTATTGTTATTTTTTTTATTATGATAAACTCCGTTATCTCGTTCTTCAAATCATTTCTAACTATACTCGAACCACCCTTATTTCAACATTTTAGACATGTATTAATTTTATATTTGTCTAACTGGCAAAAATCACCCCCAAAAGCTATTTTGTACTTTTCCACATTCATTACATGGGGTACTGTCTTTATAATATGTTGTTTTCTCATACTAATTTCTGCTGTTTTGCTAGCAAAATATGTATCAATATTCAATCGATTTCTAAAATATGGAAAAGTAGCCTTACCACTTGAATCATCTTCACTTGCAGCTAAACAACTACGCAATTTAGCTCAAAGTAATAAGGAATCAACAAATGCAATTCAAGCTAATGATTTAAATAATATCAATAATAAAAATACCTCAATTGATAAGGATGATCCACAAAAGGAGTTCACTAGTTGTCAAACATCTGGAGATACCTTTACTCTTGAATCATTTTTAGACAGTGTTATTAATAAAATTCCTTTTTGGACCATGTCTAAAAGTAAATTTTTGTGGTTTTATTCATTATCTCTGTCACTTTCATCAATAAATCTACTGCTATCCTTTCTGTTTGCGTTAATTGTTACTATTGTCTCAATTCCATATTCAGTTATAGACTCAACCAATGGAAGACCTACAGAAACACAAATTGAACAACGAATGTCATTCTTCAACAATATAAAGGAATTGGAATTTACGATTTGGGTAATATTAATTCAGTTTATATTACCTGCGTTCTGTCTTTTTTTTCAAAGTAGCAGAAGATTATACGAATGTTTATATGTTCAAAACTTTTCAAATAATAAATCAAAAATTCAATTACCCCATTTTTTTGCCGGAATACTTTTTTATATTGCTATCAATTGGGCAATACTTGTTTCAATATGGGATAAATTCAATTTATTTGTTTTTTATCTTTCGCTTCATTCTGAACCATATTCAACATCTTCTGTTGACATTATTGCGGTCACCAGTAATAGTTTTGAAGATATTGCTACAATGCAGGAAGAAGCTGCAGTTGAACTTTGGACCTATCAATTTTCTTTTTTGACATGTGCCGCCATAACTTTGATATTTATTGGATTTGTTGGATTTTCATGGGCCCAGTACCTATGCCATAAACATTTGGCATCACTTATAAAGTATTCCTTACCTTCTGTTGATTACAGTGAGGTACAGAAAGAGCTAGAAACCTTTTTTTCTTTATCAAAGAAAACAAAAAAAACTGTTGAAGTCTCAGATACCCATGTAGAGACTCCTACGCCAGCTGCTGCTTTGACTGCTTTTCACAACGTAGCTTGCCCTCATTATTTCTCTGAAATTGCGATTTATTTGTCAATAACATGCATTGTACTGTTATCGACATTTTCATTCCCCTTTCTTCTGCCTTACCTTGGGCTTGTTCCAAATTACCACTATAATCATGAAGATTTCCAACCTGATTTTTATCATTCTGATATCATCTCTATTTTCCATGAGAGATGCATACAATTGATGATTTTACTTTCTATTTGGGTTGTCATAAACCTGACTGTTTCAGCACAAGAAACTCTTCAATATTATAAGGAATGTGCGGCTTTGGGTCATTACAATAGGTTTTTCAAGTCACCCACTGAAAAAAAAGGGGAAGGTTTCAATATTTGGGTTGTCAAAAATGAATTTTCGCAAAAAGAACTATTTGAAAAAGAGAAAAAAATAATTGAAGAACATGTTCCCCGAGGCGCTATATTTGCTTAGTTATTGAAATCCTAATTAATGTTTTTTTTTTTTTTTTTTTTT
>CBXB010000042.1:39238-50567 GCA_000817185.1 Magnusiomyces clavatus CNRMA 12.647
TCAGAAACTGTTCCTGGTACCGTGGATCCAGGAATGGTTGTGCCTGGAATAACAGTGGTTGGAGGCATGCTGCCAGATCGACATGTTGGTATCTTTGGAATACTGTAAGTGTTTGGAACAGTGACAGTCATTGATGGTTCACAATCTGTCAACGAGATATTTCTTGGTGGGATGGTCGTTGGCAAGTAAACAGTTGGCGGCAGAGTGGTGCCATCAGAAACTGTTCCTGGTATCGTGGATCCAGGAATGGTTGTGCCTGGAATAACAGTGGTTGGAGGCATGCTGCCAGATCGACATGTTGGTATCTTTGGAGTGCTTATGTTAACTGTGGGTGGAATAGTTACAGTACTAAATTTCTGACATGCTGTCAGAGAGAGCGTTTTAGGTGCAATAGTAACAGAAAGATATACTGTTCCGGGAACAGGAATTCCACTTATGATTACACCAGGAATTGTTGATGCTGGAATTGTCGTTTCTGAAACTGTGATTATTCCAGGCATAAATCCTGAAATGCACGTTGGATATGTTGGAGTGTATGTGTTTGGAAGCGTCACCGTATCAAAACTTTCACATGCGCTCAAATTATATGTTTTCGGTGGTACAACTGTACCTTTGTAAATTGTTCCTGGAATAGGACTACTTTTACTAATTGAACCTGATATAGTTAAAGGTTTAATGGTGGTTCCTGGAACAACAAGAGTTCCTGGTTTGTAGCCCGGGTTGCAAGCTGGTACACTTGGTTTATAGTTTGGAGGTGAAGTAATTGTTTCAATAGAATTGCAAGCAGATAATGTCAATGTCTTTGCTGAGACAGTTGTTCCTTTATAAATTGTTGCGGCTACTGGGGAACCATTATCCACAAAGCCTGGAATTGTTTTGGGTTTGATTGTTGTTCCAGAGACTACTACTGTGCCTGATTCGAATCCAGACTTACAAGCAGGCTCATATGGAGTGTAATTCGGTGGTAAAGTAACAGTATCAAAGCTTTGACAAGCCGTGAGATTCAATGTCTTTGGAGAAATAGTTGTACCTTTATAAACTGTACCAGGAACTGGCTTAGTGCCATCAAGTGAACCTGGAATAGTTGAGGGATTGATAGTCGTTCCAGAAATAGTGGTTGTCCCAGGCATATATCCTGCATAGCATGTAGGAATTGCAGGTGTATATGGAGCCGGACTAGTGACGGTCTCAAACTTTTTGCAAGCAGTCAATACAAGGGTTTCAGGCTCGATTGTAAGTGGGTTGTAAACAGTTCCTGGGACTGGTTTTCCATTGACAACAGTGCCTGATTTAGTAGATCCCGGAATAGTAGTGCCAGGAATAACAGTGATACCTGGCTTATATCCAGACAAACAAGTTGGTTTAGCAGGGGGTGTATATGGTGGATCTGTTGTAACGGTGGTTACCTTATTACAAGCAGAAAGTGTAAGGGTTTTAGCTGGAATTGTGACTGGAACATAAACTGTGGCTGGAACTGGCTTGCCACTAACCAAAGAGCCGGCAGATGTAGAAGCTTCAAGAGTAATACCTGGAATGATTGTGGTACCTCCTGTATAACCATTAATACAAGTTGGAGTTTCTTGACTAGTTTTTGGGGTTAGCGTAATAGTTTCAAATGTGGAACATGGATCTAATTCAAGAGTAGAAGTAACAACTGTTGTACCCAAGTATATTGTGGCATCCTTTACTTTAGTTCCGTCAACAGTTCCAGGGATTGTGGAGTTATTAATTGTAGTTCCAGGAATAATAGTTTCTGTTGGATAATATCCAGGAGCACATTTTGGAATGTCAGGGGTGTATTTTGGTGGAAATGTTACAGTCTCAAAAGTCTCACATGCTTTCAAGGAAACGGTTTTAGAAGTAATAGTCAAGGGTGGATAAACAGTAGCTGGTACGGGGGAGCCACTAACAACAGATCCCTCAATTGTTTTACCAGGAATTGTTGTTCCAGGTATTGTGACAATTCCTGAATAGTAGCCGCTTTTACATGCAGGTGTTTCTAGGTTGTAAGTATGTGGAATTGTGACTGTCTTAAAATTATCACAAGCAGTAAGTGTTACAGTTTTTGGTGGTACTGTTGTTGCTTCATAGACAGTAGCTGGAACTGGTTTTCCATTATCAACATAACCTGGTTTGGTAGATGCCGGAATCTCAGTTCCAGGAATTCTTACTGTTCCTGGCATATATCCAGATTTGCAAGTAGGTACAGTTTGTTTAAAAGTGTTAGGCGATGTAACAGTTTCAAACTCATCACAAGCAGGGAGTGTCAATGTCTTTGGTGAAACCGTTAAAGGCAGGTATACTGTTCCTGATTCTGGTTTGCCGTTCACAACAGTACCTTGTTTAGTCGAGCCTGAGATTGTAGTTCCTGGAATTGTAACAGTTCCTGGCATATACCCAGGTTTACATGATGGATCAGTTATTGTTTGAGGATTAGGGCTGGTGACAGTTCCAATACTTTCACAAGCAGGAAGAGTTAATGTTTTGGGTTTAATTGTTGTGCCTTGGTAAACTGTAGGAGGACCTTGTTTCCCGTTTACTTCTTTACCAGTTATAGTAGACTCAGCAATTATAGTTCCTGGAATGACAACAGTTCCAGATTCATAACCGGACTTGCAGTCGGGTTCACTTGGAGGGGTATATGTCGGTGGAACTGTGACGGTATCTGGTTGTTCACAACCTGGAAGAGTCAGAGTTTTTTGAGGAATTGTTGTTTCTAAGAAAACAGTTTTTGGGTAAGGTGTACCATTATTTATAAAAGGATTCTTTGTGGAACCAGGTATGGTTGTGCCTTTGATGACAGTTGTACCTCCAACCGTACCAGCAACACAAGTAGGATCTTGGTAAGTATAAGCAGGTGGACTTGTCACTGTGGGGAAAGTGCTACAAGGCTGTAAAACAAAGGTTCTATCAACTAGTGTTGTTCCCTTATAAACGGTTGCTGGAATAGTTGTTCCATCTTTCACTGACATAGAGACTGTAGAAGGTGGTATTGTAGTTCCTGGAATCACGGTTTTTCCAACAAAGTATCCGGGTGTGCAAGTTGGGATTGATGTTGGTGGGGTGTATTCAGGATCTTTAGTAACAGTAGTATAAGAGTTACAAGCAGGCAAAGTCAATGTTCGAGCTGGTATAGTAACACCTTTATAAACGGTACCAAATACAGTCTCTTCCCTGTGTGATCTAGTAGAGGCTGGAATTGTTAGTTCAGGAAGCGTGATACCTGAAACAACCGTAGTGCCACCAGTGAACCCATTTATACATGTTGGAATGCTTTGAGTTGTATCTGGAGTTTTTGTCACTGTTTCAAATTGGCAACATGCAGTGACAATAGTGGTTGTAGCGAGAAGGGTTGAAGGTAAGTATACTGTAGCATCATAAATAGTCCCATCGCTAACATAGCCATGTTTTGTTGACCCGGGAACAACTGATTCTGGTATAACTGTTGTTGTATCATAATAGCCATCAGCGCAAGCTAATCCCAATCTTACATATGTTGCAGGACGAGTAACTGTATTGAATTTATTACATGGTTTTAGAAAAGTGTTTTTTGGCTTAATGGTAGTACCTAAGTATACAGTTGCGTCTATTGTCACGCCATCTTTAACGGTTCCTGGAATGGTTGTCGGTTGTATCGTAGTACCTGGGAGGACTGTCATCCCCGCCATAAAGCCGCTCATACATGTCGGAACATTGAGAGTATAATCTGCCTTGAGGGTAACAGTCTCAAACGCATTGCAAACAGCTAGGAATGCAAATGTTGAGATAGTTAATAGTTTCATTCTAGAAAAAAATAAAATGTCAGAATAAAAATATTACAATAGCTGTAGAAAAAAAACTACTTACTATTCAAGATATGTAACAATATTAGAATATATAAATACAGATATATTTAGGTAAATAAACAATAGATACTAGACAAAGCTAGCTGTCAAAATATGTTAGATAAAATATCAATTCAAAAAAAAATTTGAAATCAATATTTTGTAATTTAAAAGGACAAATAAGAGGGGAAAAAAGTGATTAGGAAGAGTTTTTCTAAAAAAAAAAATGTAAATAAAAGACAGAATAAGAGCAGCTAACGTTCAAAGATTTCTTAAAAATAAGGGATTTCTTTTAATTTATATATTGTTCAAAAAAACTGTCAACTATCGGAAAATGTAATCTTTTACCTAGAAATTAATAAGAACTAATCAATATAAAATAGAGCAGTATTAATAATTATTCGCTTTCATCTGATCTTTTAAAAGGAATAGTTTTTCAGGAGTGTTTTTTTTTTAATTACAAACACAATTAAGACGTTTTATGTACTCTCTTTTTATACTAGGGCTACTAATAAAAGCTATCTATTAGTTTTTATCACTAACATAATTTGTTTATTAAAGTACCACTCCATATGTTTTCTCTTTTTATAAAAATTGCTAAAGAGTGTCATAAATAGTCTTTTATTAGTACAAACGTAGATATTTTATGTTTTCAAGAAAAAGTATTTCTTAGTGTTTTTTGATAAGCCTTTTGTTATAGAAAGTACAAGATTTGTTCAAGAGCATCAGTGAAATGCTAAGTTTTTTTATTTTTATTTTTTCAATTTTACAGCCATTTTAAAATTTGAAATTTTTCATAAATTTATTTTTAGCTGTGACAATGATAATTAAGCAGGCCATTTGCCTATTTTTTTTTTTTTTTTTTTTTTTTTTTTTTTTTTTTTTTTTTTTTTTTTTTTTCTTTTACAAGTTTTCAGTAAAACAAAAACAAAGGTACCGAAATTTGCCTGCTTACTTTTAATTAAAGTAAATAAGGGGAAGTAGCTCCTAAACTAACATGAATTTAATAAAAATAGCTTTTGATTTCTAGTAGATGTAATATTCAGGGGCCACTTCATCTTTCAGCAAAATGATTGAAAACTAAAGTAGTACTAGGAAACAAAACTTTTCAAAGCTCAATGGAGGAAAAGCAAAATTAATGTAGTCTTTTATACTTATTCTTTCAAGTCAAACAAAATATTTAGCTTCCTCACTGGGTTTGTAAATCTGTACTTTACATTTTTCCAAATATCAATAGGGTAAAAACTTTTCTTCCATACATGAGCCATATATTAAAATGAATTTGTATAACAAACTAGATAAAAATTAGGAATATCACTATTTCATTTCCTCTATAACAGTAGTTTTTTTTAAAAAAAACCTTTGGAGCCGTCTTATATAATAATTTTGTTGTGAGATGTCAACTTGCTTAATTTTGTCTCATAAAATTTAATTTTAAAAGCCTACTCTGGTTAGGAATATCTCAATGCTATTCATTTTTTTTTCATATAATTAGAAAAAAATGATAAAGTAATGAATTCACTGGCCTATAATTAATTGACATAAAAACTTGTGATTTTTATAATCCTTTTCATGTGGCTTTTTCTTACTGAAACTGGTATTTATTTAGTCGTTGAAAAATCAAAGTTTACATTGAAATGTAGATTGTATTTATTAATGTTAAGTAGAATTTTCAGCATATTTTTCAAAAAAAAATTAATATAATAAGAATAGGAATCAATATTATGGGGGAAGATGCAATGAGGGACAATTTTAAAGTATTTTTTAGAATATTTTTAGCCCAAATTCTCTTGTATTGTGGATATATATGGACTGACTTCTAGTGAATGCTAATTATTCATAAAAATCCGCTCTGTCATTTGAAAATAAAACTGGTATGGTCCTATGATTTTCGGAGTAAGTTACAGAAAACTAGACTTACTAGACTGCCAAATATTTATTGGCACATGAACATGGAATACTAAAACTTCGATGTTCAGCACTGAATCCGAATTAATATTTACAGTTTATATAAAATGAAAAACAAAGAATAAAATTAAAAGCATCAAGCATTTTTTTAACATATTGTCCCCACTTTTTTTTAATTTCCATTTCTAGAATTCACTTAGTTGTTTTTCCATAGTTTAGTGGGTTTTTTGCCAACATATTTGAATTTTCGGAATTAATCAAATTCTAGGTATATTATAGTTTATATTCGAATAATGATGTAGCTAGCCTTTCAGTCTCCCAGAAATATCATGGGCCACATTTTATCTTTTATTTTCAATCATTCAATATTCTCTTTTCATAGTGTTAAAAATTAAAAGGCTTTGGAAAAATAATAAGATGAGTAGATAAAAATAACATATATCATATTTTTATCTGTTGCAACCAAAAAAATAAGATATAATAAAATTCGGTGTTCAAAAATTATATGAATAATGAAGAGAGATTTAATAATATTTAATCTCGTGTCGGGACTTAAGGTTGATTAACATGTTTCAGATCACAGAATATTCAATATCTATTCCATCAGGTTTCTTATAAAAAAAATTGTTCATATATATATATTTCCAATAGCAACTCTACAAGTCATTTTCAAATATTAATTTTAGTTTTTGCTCAATTTCACAGATTTTGCACATTGATTCAAGGTTAAGCGTAGTATTAATATTTGACATATAAAATGAGTTTCAAAAATTAACAAAAACTAGATACTATAAATTGTGTCTGATATTTATTGATGATATGATTGTGCTGATGATTGTTTTTATTCTTGCAATAAAAATAACATACATAGAGTATAAAAGTATACAAACAAGTAATGCAACCGATGAATAAACAAATAATGGTGATGATTTCAAAGGTAATGGTAGCTGAATCGATGTTACATATTAAAAAATAAAAAAAAATTGAGTCCGGGTAATTTTTTTCAATTAGCAATGTCTTGATAATAGTCTCCTCAAATGACCTAAAAAAATGTATGTAGTATACCCTGAAAAATGAATAGAAACATGAAAAAAAAAAAAAAAGAAACGAAACGAAGCAATAAAAACAATAATGAAATACTATGCTGTCTCTTCTGGTAGAGTACCAGGAATCTATGAAGATTATGAAGAAGCTCGGAAACAAGTAGATCATTTACCAAGAAGCCATTGGAAGTCTTTCAAAACACGGAAAGAAGCTTTAGACTATCTCAATTGGGAGGAAGTTTACACCGACGGGTCCTGCTTTGGAAGTGGGTCCCGCTAGACCAAAGCTAGTTACGGAGTATGATATGGTTACGACGATCCTAAAAACACTTGCAGACCTATTTACGGACCGAAAAGAACAAACAACAGAGCTGAATTGGAGGCCATAAAAAAGGCGCTATCCAACAGGCTAAGAGACATATACAATGACAAAGTACTTGTCATTTACACAGACTCAATGTATGCAATCAATTACTTGACAAAATGGCATTATAACTGGGAAAAAAAAAAACGGATATATAAATACTCTTGGTCACCCAGTATCTAACCAAAACCTTATCAGGGCTTGTTTGAAATTGTATAATAAGCTTGATGATGAGGATCTGGTAAGGCTAGAATATGTCAAAGGACACTCAGGAAATGAAGGAAACAACCCAGTTCATAAATTGGCCAACAAGGGTGCAAGAGGCAAATTTATCTAAACAGAGCAGTAATTCGTTTAGCTAGCATTTAATAGAGAGCTACCAATTTTTTTATCTATTGATAAACTATAAAAATTAAGATTGATCTAGAATAGCTATATTATCTTATCCGTTACTATAACTTTACTTTACCAATGATATTTATAATCAAAAATCATTTTCTTTTCAACTAATGGGCGTCTGGTGTAGTTGGTTATCACATTCGCTTAGCATGCGAGAGGTCCCCGGTTCGATTCCGGTGTCGTCCATATTTTTCTACTTTTTATTAATCGTGATAATATCTTTCTAATGATTTTATTAAGTGGTATTAAATTAAAAAAGACAATTGAAATAGTCAATATAAGTCTACAAATTAATGTTAAAAAAAAAAGAAGAAAAAAACGTTATATACACAACATCTACTTTTCATTTTCAATAATTACAATTATCTACCATATGGTACTCTATAAGTATAATGAAGAAGCAGAAACCATGTCTCTCTTGATCATTTCAAGAGCTTTTTCCATTTTTTCTTTGATTTCAGTATTTCCCATAATTTTTGCAGCTTCAGCAACTTCCATAAGAAGTTCTTCCAATCTTCTAAACAATCGGATCAAACTTCCTTCATAAGCGTCAGTCATGCGGCAAATCTGAGCAAATGAGGCGCCCTTGCACCACTGATAAACAACATCCATAAGTTCCATCTTGAACTTGCCTAGGTATTCATCAAGATCTCCAATCTCAATCTTGCATTGTTTGGAAACCTGGCCAACACGTCTAGCAACTTCTAATAGAGAGTTGTATGGGATCTGGAGTTCAGGAACCAAAGCAGGCTTTTCGCGCGTTTTTTCATCGAAAACAAAACAACTTAATACTGCGGCACACTGTTCAGGAGTAAGAGTACTGAAGCTACCGTTAAAAATCATTTCAGTGATGACTAGTTCGTCACCTGTAGAAATCTCGCAGGCAACTCTTCCTTTGAGCTCAACCAATTCGTCTGGTGTAATGAATTCAAGTTGCTTGAGAACATTTTTTCTGTTTCTAAGTTCGTCCAACTGCATTACTGCGTAAGCCTTGCTCAACTTATTTTTCAATTCCTTGCCCTTCTTTATCAGCATGACCTTGTTGGCATATTCGTTGTACTTTTGTTCCAAGTCGGGAGACTTGCACAGTGGGTTTTGAGCAAGTCTTGTTTCCAACACCTCAATCTTTCGGACTGTTTTCAAAAATGAGCTATCAACAATCTTCATGTTCTCAACAGGATCGGGTCGGGGTATGCCATCTGGAAATCTTCGCTTGATTTCTTCAATATTTTTCTTTAAAGGATTGCGTTGTGCCGCCGTAGTTAATTCTTTTGGTAAAAATACCTTAAGGTTTCCCAACTCTGCAATAGAGTCTAATGTAATCCAAATGGGTTCCATTTTACCGTCATTGGGATCTTTAGATGGCATAATGCCAGGATGTAGAATTGGACTCTTTTTTCTAAGTAAGTTGACTGGCGAGGCCTTAGTGAGCCATACAAGAACCTCAACGACAATAGTTTTGTGAGGTTCAATAACAACAGATGCATTCTTGGGAGTTTTTCTTCTATCAAAAGAAACAACGACACCCCAGTCAAAATCAACATCATTAACCTTGACGTGAATCAATCTACCTGGTTGTAAATAGGGAACGATATGTGTTGGGTGTGTAATTACTGTTTGAATTTCTTTTCCAAATTCTTCAATTTGCTCTCTAGTTTCGTAATAGTCCTTGATATCGTCTTCGTTCTCAATAGATATATTAGAGATTTTTTCCTTAACTTCAAAGTATTCCTTTTCAAGTTCCGGGATCTTGTCTTGATTTTGATATTGGAAAAAACATCGTTCTAGCATGAATTCTGGAGAAATACCTTCTACTCTTAACAAGTTAAGAATCATGTTGTAGCTGAGATGAAAAGCTGAATCTAATCTATCGGCTTGGCCAGTTACCATTCCCTTAGCAACAGCAGGCTCCATCTGTTCATCAATCATCAAAATGACAATACCTCTGTCATCTAAACCTCTTCTACCGGCTCTTCCACTCATCTGAATGTATTCACCACCAGAAATCCATCTGAAATTAACACCATCATATTTACGAACATTTGTAAAAACAACCGTTTTAGCAGGCATATTCAACCCAATTGAGAATGTTTCAGTAGCAAACAGTACTTTGATGTATCCTTCTTGAAATAAAATTTCAATTACTTCCTTAAGAATGGGTAATAAACCGGAGTGATGTACACCAATGCCTCTGCGTAACAGTGGTAAAAGATGAGAAATCTGAGGAAGTTTTCGGTCTTCTTCTGAAAGGGAATTCATAGCGTTGTTAAAAATCTTGTCCACCATAGCTATTTCATCTTCGTTGTTAAGGTTGAGTTTAGCAAGTTTAAGCGCATGCTGTTCGCAGTCTCTTTTAGAAAAACTGAATACAATGACAGGGTTGAAACTCTTTTGAATAACCATTCTGACAATTTTGTAAATGTCATCAAGTTCCTTCTTACCACCTTTGAGAATTTTGCCCTTTTTGTGCTTAGCGTCGACAGAAGCTGGATCCTCTCCCATTTGATTGCCAAGGATACCCATTGCCTTTTGGAAATTGTCTTCTCTAAAATTACTTTTTTCATCAACAACAAGAAAGATACCGTTTCCGCCCTTGGGGAAAAGATAGTGCTGCAAAGGAGTCGGTCGGAAGTTTGTGTATACAACGTGGCATGGTTGATTATGAGTCTTGCAAACCCATTCTGCAAACTGCATAGCGTTGGGGATAGTAGCTGAAAGGAAAACGTAATGAACCTTATCTGGTAGTAAAATGATTGTTTCTTCCCAAACAACACCTCTTTCAGGATCTCTCATGTAATGGATTTCATCAAAAATGACCCATGCTACTTCTCTGATTACTTCGGAACCTCTGTAAAGCATTGATCGTAAAATTTCAGTAGTCATGACAAGACAGGATGCTTCTGGGTTTATTGTAACATCACCGGTCATCAAACCGACATCGTGAAACTTCTCTAATAATTCTCTATACTTTTGGTTACTCAGTGCTTTTATTGGAGAAGTATAAATAACACGCTGCTTATCGCGTAAACACTGTGCAATGGCATATTCCGCAACCACAGTTTTACCTGCCGATGTATGTGCTGAAACCAAGACGGATTCGTTACGGTCAATAGACGTGATAGAGACTTGCTGAAATGGATCGAGAGTAAATGGATAGGTTTTTGCAGGATTTTTGATTACATGCTTGGAAATTGGAACGTAATCGTAGTTTGGAGGAAGGGCGACTTGATGTCGGACTTGATGCGAAAGAACAACATTTTTTTCGCCTTCTCCTTCAGCTTCTTGTGGCAAAAGTCCTGAAGAGGCCGTTACTTCTCTTGAAGCTTCAGTCTCAAAAGAGTCTGTAACAACGGCTTTAGGACCGGGCCCTATTAATCCCTTTTTCATTCGTTTACTGCTTTTTTTCTTGTCATTGTCGTCTTTTGTTTTGGATTCTTCGGCGTTATCTGAATTTTTTGCATTCTCGTCTGGAGTTGAGTTTGATTTATTATGCTCATTGTCTTTTTCTGGGAAAACCTCTTCAATATCAGAATTTGTAGATGTTGGAGATCGAGGTCTTTTGTCTCCTACATTTGATGTTTGTTTTGTTTCTTGTTCCAAGGCTGGGGCCTCTTCATCAAAAACATCAAAAAGATCCATTGTATTCAATCTATATGTCAAATTTTAAAATTTCAAGTACAGAGAATACAATGTTGAGATTTATTTAAAAAATATAACAAAAAATAAATAATATTCAATGTTTTGAATAAAAAAAATTTTTGTCATAGAAAAAAAAAAAAAAAAAAACTTCG
>CBXB010000042.1:87884-113331 GCA_000817185.1 Magnusiomyces clavatus CNRMA 12.647
CTTTTTTTTTTTTTTTTTTTTGCTCCACCACTTCACTATTAGAAGAAGGAAAAAAAAGTAGCCGCTTGCAAGTGAAGAAAAAAGCTACTTTTTTTTGTATAAATATTCCAAATAAAATGAAAGCAGTAATTCAACGTGTCAAATCTGCCTCTGTAACTGTCGACAATGCAATTATTTCTCAAATTGGAAAAGGCTTGTTAGTTCTGGTAGGTATAAGTAGAGATGACACTATTGAAGATGCCGAGAAAATAGCAAATCGAATTCTCAGGCTTCGTCTTTGGGAGGATCCAACTTCAAAAGCTCCTTGGAAAATGAACGTTACCGAGCTCCCCAAAATATCTCCAGAAGATGGAAAGGTACTTTGTGTATCGCAGTTTACCCTTTACGCTCAGGTGAAAAAAGGAGCAAAACCAGATTTTCATAGAGCAGGTAAAGGTGACTTTGCAAGAGACCTTTATGGAAAGGTGTTGGATCTTGTTGCTCAAGGAATGCCCAATGGTAAAGAAGACGTGAAAGACGGTGTTTTTGGAGCCATGATGGATGTAGCATTGGTCAATGATGGTCCAGTTACAATTCAAATTGATACACGAGAATCAAAAGACTCTTCTTGATTAAAATAAAAAAATAAAAAATAAAAAATAAAAATAATTAAAAAAAGCATACCATGTATATATTGTTTTTTTTTTCCTTCCATCTTTTCCTTTTTTCTTTGTATATTATGATAGATATATACATTTGAATTTACAAATAACAAAAACTGTAATTATTTTGTTGGTACATTAGACCTTGAATTGGCTGTTTGTGCTACTTGTGCTTGAATTTTTGATTTCAATACTTCCTGAACTACCCGTAGGTTTTGTGACTTTTCTGTGACAATTTTCTCCAAATCGGTCAAATTCTGATCTAGCTTTGTTGTTTTGGATTTGAAAAAAGCCTGGCCGTTTTCATTGTTTTTTTCTACAAAGTACCCCGTTCCAATATCGACTAAAAACTTGTTCTTGTCCATGATTTTGCCTGGTACATAAAGAGAGCTCGTTAATGGAACTAACAATTCTTGACCATCTTTGGCACCTTCGCTAACTTCTTTAATTATCTTTCCTGCCTCTTGAAATTTAGATTGAATCTGTCGAATTTTTTCAAATGAGCCTGTTAAGTGATCTATTTCAGATTGAAGAGTTTCTTGTGTTTGTTGTAATTGTGGGATCGTGAGATCGTTTATATTCACTATCAGTGGCAACCATGATTAGATTTTTGTTTTTTGTTTTAAATTAATCCGCTGTGTAATTTTTTTTTTTTTACTTACTTGAAGGTGGAGAACTCGCCATTATTATAGATATAAAATATGATTCTTGTTTAATAATATTTAGTTGATGTAAAAAATGTTGGTTTATCTGAGTATTGGAAGGTTAAGTTTGTTATGGTAGTACTGGTAGTAATGGCCAAAAATAAAATAATTTCTAATTTTTTACTTCTCATTCTGAAATATTTTTCTTAAATCACAAAAGTTGATACAGTCATATTTGATTTTTTTTATCTTATTTTGTTCTTACTTTTCAACTATATTATCAACAACGCTTTCTGAATTATTAGTTCTGGATAGTTTATTTACAGGAGTTTCTTTTTCTTCATCTTCTTCATCGTCAATTAATATAAATGGTTCAGTTACAGCTTCTTTGAATCTTTCAGCTTTAGTAGACCCCCAACCCCCTAAACTCTCCAAATTTCTAGGCCCATTGAGTAAAGCATTTGATAATGATCCGTACTGAGAAATCAAAGAAATGGCGTCTGTCTTATTTACTCCTCGAATCTTTGTTACTACATCGATCAAGTGTGCTTCGTAATTCATCGCAGCAAAATCAGCCCCAGACGGTTTATCTTCATTGTTTTTTGTTACTATGCTTGTACCCGTCAGCGCGCTAAATGAGTTCAATGAGGGATCCAGTGATTGACTTTGCATCAGTTTAAAGTTCATTAGATATCTGGCGGCATCTTCAAAATTCCAGGCGAGTACTACTGACATGTCCCTTGCAAAAGCGATTTTGTAAATTTCACGTAAGGTGTCGTCGGGCTGTTCAATATCAATCATCACAAGCAAAACTCTTAGCAGCGCAGGTGAAGGAATATTTGAAGAACTGTTTGATTTTGTGTTGATTGCCCCTAACTTTCCTATTCTCATGTGTATGTACTCTGGGTGAAGTCTGTGATATTTTAATGATAAGAATAAGACATTAGTTGTAGTTGCCGAGGCAGGAAATGGAGGTGATGTGTGGCTGCTATCGATTGAGGTAGATGCCATTATTAAGTAATCTGCTGCAATATCTGAAAAGGACCATGGCACACTCTTAATATGAGATAAAACGGGGTTTCCTCTTTGACGCGGAGAAACTGCTATTGAGCTAGATGTGATGGGAGTGAGCTGAGTAGAAGCCTTTGCATTGTGATTAGGCGGAGGCCTTGGATATACCTTATTTGGGTTTGTAGGAGGAGTTTTTGGTCTCGGGAGAGTATCTCTAGGTGCTGGTCTCTTGAGTCTGTTTATATTATTTAAAGATGAAGAGGATTCTTGTTGGCTCATGGTTGATTTTGATAACTGTTTATGTCTGTGTGTGTGTGTGTTTTTTTTTCCTCAGATGTCGGGACATCTTTTGTAGTTTTTATCATGTTCAATCATGTGACTATGTCATTTTATTCTTCCGTAAAAACTTTACTGTGGAGAAGAGCTAGGAGGGGGAACGGCTTTGTGCATTTTTGGCTACTGTGATTCGCTATTGTCACTCTCACCATCTCATGAGCACAAAATATATATTTTTTTTTCTCTTAAATAAAACCTTTTCTCTCTCTACCTTTACAGTATCTTTTTTTTTTTTTTTTATATATAGCATTCAACTAGTATTCAATATCAGAATGCTTTTTTAGTAAAGGTATTCAAAATATAGATTTAATACATTTAAATCATTTTTCGGAAACTGACATATATTTAATTAAAGCGTCTGAGTTTTTTTTTTCTCTTTTTTTTTCTTAACTTTTTCTACCTTCTTATTTTCAATCTTTAATTTTAAATCAAATCTTAATCAAAAGCATTGAGAGCCACAACATTCTTTAATAAAGTCATTGCCAACTGTTTTTGTTGACCTCATTGTACCGTTTTTTATTCTCATAATGTCGTCCTCTCAGTCAAAATCAGAGAGGCTATCATCTCCTTCAACTTATGCTTCATTTGTGCCCTCTTCATCTTTGCCTCCACAAAACACTTCTCCTCTGCTCTCAAACACTCCGCCTACAATCACAAAGGCGTTGAGTCAGGCATACCCACTCATCATTGTTCTCGACCACGTTTTGGGTGTGTTGACATGGACTTCCGATGATGCATGGAAATCCTTCCTCGTTGCCATAGTATGGACGGGTGGTGTGCTATATTACGAAATTCTAGTACGATACTGTGGACATCTCATGGTTGTCGCCATACTCGCCGCCTATGTCTACTATTCACGCGCAGTAGAACTAGAGCGCAGAAGAAGACCAACTCTTGATTCAATTGTTCACACCTTGTCCAATGTCTCCACACGCGCCAACCTGCTCATTTCCCCCATCTCCTCTCTTAATCTCACAGTAAACGACGTCACTAGACTCCTCTTCACCGCTCTTTTCATGTCTCCCATCTACATTATCATTTCCTTTTTCATTCTCTCACCAAAGACTATTATCTTATTTCTCGGCTTATTCGTGATAACTTATCACTCTGTATATGCCCGCGTCACTAGAGCCGTTCTATGGAGATCAAGAACTGTCAGACTATGTATCTTTTATTTGACAGGCATCAATTTTACACCATTCGGAACTTCTTCGTCTGGTTCGCGTGCCATCAACAAGTCTTTTTCCAGTGAAAGTGTGCCCAACATTGGATCACTTGGCGTGCAGTCCAAGGACGGTAAGCCAGTCCGGTTCACGTATGTGCTCTACGAAAACCAGCGCCGATGGCTCGGCATTGGTTGGACTCCCAACTTGCTAGCTTATGAACGTGCTCCTTGGACAGACGAGTTTCTAAACGAATCAACTTCCCCTGACAACTTTGAATTGCCTCAAGACGACAGCTTAGGCGTCAAGTGGAGGTGGGTAGACAAGGCATGGAAACTCGATTTGACAAACGACGGTGCACTTGTTGTTCCCTCTTCACGAACAATGGGAGGCAGTAAGTCACAAGGCAAGACACGTACCAAACTAACAACTACAGATCCTGGTCCAAATGATGGATGGATCTATTATGACAATACTTGGAAAAAACCAGGAACCGAAGATACCTTTTCTAAATACACTAGAAGGCGCAGATGGATTCGAACTGCTGAACTGATAAACACTCAAGCACCAGGTTACAATAATACTACACATTCCACCACAATTTCATTTTCAAACAATGAAAATTCATCTATTAATACTTCTCAAGATGAAAAGAGTGCAGATACTACTACTACTACAAATACCACAAGCACAACAAAGGACTCTGCAAAGGAAGAACTATCAAAGCTAAAGGAAAGTGCAAGCTCTACTGCCACAGCTATTACTGATGGTGATACCAATTCTACTGGTAGTCTCAAATCATCGACTACTGAGAAACAAACCTTAGGTGACAAAACATCCTTGAAAAATTCAGATTCAGCGGTATCATCATCTTATGATTCAACGTCTACAAGTATAGAAAAACCAGAGTCTGTCAAAACAAGGAAAAGTCTACGGTTTGCTGAATAGTTATAGAAGATATAAATAATATCACGTAATTTTTTTAATGAAATTGATCAATTAATAACCATTTATAATTATTTATGTTATTACTATATTGTTAATATTAAATCTACAAATATAATTATTGTGATTCTAGATAAGATCGAATCTTGACTAAAGGCTTTTTACCAACAACAGATTCAAGCAATTGTACAAAGTCTAATGACACATGGCTGGCAACAGTAGCAAGCCTAGTTCCATTGCTCCATTTCTCTAAAAGGTATACAACATCTGAAACCAATCTAGAAAATGCAACCTTCTCGTCGAATGGATACTCACGGCGATCGACAAGGTCTTTGAAGATATAAAACAAGTCTTCGTATGATAGCCCGCTGTTTAAAAAGATCTCGACAATCCAACCTTGAGGAGAGTCTGGTGCGTATTCCACCGTATAGCTCTCAAGCTTGGATATCAGGAATTCTGATGGAAAAACGACTTCTGACAGCATTACGTACTGGCCCAACTCCTGCACAGTTTGAGCAATCAATTCGTATGGACGAATACCTTCGTTCAAAGCCTTAGCATGCTCTGACATAATAAGCTTGCTCCAGCAGTTGTTGATTTCTTCAGTGCCCTTATAGTCGGTAGTATAGAAAATCTTAATTGAAATGTCGTGGTATTCAAGAGGTCTAACGTAGTTGTTGAACAATGTGCTGATATCCAATAGTTGTCCACTCAAGCTTTCCATAACGGCAATCTTTTTTTCTTCGTCAAACATATCGTCTTCTTGAACTCTCTTTAAGATCTCGTCTTGAATAATTGCAATGTCAAGATAATCTTGGACAGTCTTTTCTAGTTGAATGGAGCTTCTACGGTCCTCTGGAAATGATGGGCATCCACAATAACTCTTAGCACGCGAGAGGTATTCAATTCTCTGACTCAATGTTAGATTGAAATTGCTCTTTGCCAATCCTAATAGAACTTCTGCAGCATTATAAAATAATTGGCGACGTTTGTAGTAGTTCCACAATAAATTGGCTATAGATATATCACTCTTTGCCTTAATTTCCAAATAACTTTGGATGAATTGTGTGTCAATGCTGAGAAGTCTGTCAGCAAATCCTTTAGTGATAAGCCAGTCGTAGAAGCAGTAGTGAAAGACTTCATCATTAGATGAAGTGCATACAGCGTAGGCTTGGTCACGTAAATAGATTGCAGAGTTCCAGTTGCCTTGCTCATCTACCTCTAAGTTAGCTGAAGGTTGCTCCTGTAATGAAGTTGTATATTCATTGGCTTGCTTGTCGGCAATGTCTAAAATATTGAAAATGAGTTCATAGACGCGTAACCTCTTTTCAAAGTATTCTTGTCTGGGGTCCTTAGCGGGCTTGTCATCGTGAATGTACCCGACAGCTAAATTAGCACGGTCCTCTTGTTGTGCAACTGTAAGGGCTAGTTCGATAGCGCCTGAGTAAAACTTCAGCGACGCAAAAAGATTTAGAGAATCTTTTAAGACGTCAAATGGTATACTAGAGGCAGCTTTTTGAAATAATCTTAAACTTTCATTCAATTTTTGAATTCGGGAATCCAGGTCAAGTGATTCAGCTTTGTGAAGACATTCCAAAGCCTTGTAAATAACAACATCATCAGCCGAGCAATAGCTAACGCACCTGTCTTGTAAGATAGAAGAAATAGAATCTACTGACCCACCTTCGTTTACGTTTCTGTTTACTAAGCAAGTAATTAATTCTTTCGCAACTTCTTTTCCTTCGGGTGTTGTAAAAAATGTTTTAAATGTCAAAGATTCCAACTTTTGACGAATATTTTCTGGAAGAAACTTTGTAATAGATTCTAAGCCTTCTTGGGTTTTGGAAGATTCGTCTGCCAACAATGAAAGAAAAGCCAACCCCTCTCGCATAGACTTGATTAACTGTACTAATGAATGAAGGCCTCTGTGTTCCGCCTGAAGTGATATTTCCTCAAACCTGCCGCCAGACATGATCAAATTGTTAGGTTGTCCGCTTAGTCCATCAATAAATGCACGATTCTTGGCTAAATAGTCGGAGATTTGGCCCAAGGTAGTCTGAATATTCTCTAGTACCTTTTTATTAAAATTGTGACCAAATTGCTTAATCGATTGCTTCTCATCGATTTTTGAAATTCCCTTTACAAAAAACAAATGCTTTTGCCAAATTGGACTAATAACTCTAGAAATATATGTGGCAAGACCATCAAATCTACCACTGAGTCGAATTAGATCGCTGGTATCACTTCCAGAAAAGCCTGGCAAAGCGTTCTTCATTCCTCCAGAATTTAGTTGACCAAAAACTGAGTAATTATTGGTAGTTGGAGAAAGAGAATAGGTTCCCTCATCATCAACCTTGACATGAGGCTTTCCTCCAAGTTCAATATACACTTTGCTAGCAAATTCGGTTTCAGTAAGTAGAAATTTCAACGGTTGACTGGCTATGCTCAAAGCAGTTGCGCATGTTTCTGTTCTTCCATAAAATTCAAAGAACGGTCTAATATTTTGACCAAGCTCTTCAAAAATCTGGTATGGGTATTTTCTAACGAAAATGTGAATGCCAGTATTTGTTAAAATGGCAACGCGAGGATTTGGTACAGTATATTGAATTCGTGACTCATTGGCAATCTTGTCCTTATAAGTGACATCTGGCGTAAGAGGGGAGTTAAGTATGTCAATGTCATGAACAAATCCTTCAGTTTCTAAAAAGCAAGCATTTTCGAAATATAATGTATTAGATCCAGGCGCCATTTGATGGATGATCTTGCCGGAATCTGGAGCTGCCACAAAAACTTTGTCGGATGTACCTTCTGGAGACGATGGAACAACCGCAAAAAAGTATCCTGGTGGAAATACCTTTGATAATCTTTTAGTTGATGAAAGCACATTTGCATTTCCTTGTCCTGATACTGGAGGAAATCGCTGCTGAATAGCTTGCATGGTGGTTGGAGGGCCAGATTCAGATGATGTATTGGCAGCCTTGATATAAATACGAAATCCAGAAGAGGTGACAGCAACAAGATTCAATAAAGAGCTTTCCTTCAGGCTGATAGGGTTTATAGATACAATTGAAAAGTTTTTTGGATTTTGCATTCCAGGTGGTTGAATTGAGGAATCTTGCGAAGGTGGAATCATTTTTAGATTTGACAGTATCTGGCTTGTTGTATAAGTATAGCGTAAAGAAAGATCAGACTTTTTTGGGTCCATGTAATACATTCTGATGGTCGATAAGTTAGAAAGAGTGTATAGTAGATTACGACTGTCATCAATTACAATAGAAACAACCTTTTCAGATTCATGGTTTTTGATCCAAGATCCTACGAGAGGAATCTTTTCCATTACAGAGAGTTCGGAAGTCGGTAATGATGGGGTAATAGATGAAAGTATATATTGTCTAGTATGACAAACTTTGGTACATTTGCCCTTAAACCAAGTTTCCACCGTTGAATATTCCACTTCCCAAACATTAGTTCCATCAGAGTCTCCAGTCATGAAAATACGTCCAGTCTCAGGACTAGCAACAACATTGGTTATATCAAGACCTTTAACAGAAACAGACATTCCTGTTTCAAAAAATTCGATAGTGTTATGCTCTTTATCATGAGAAATTGCTATTATATACAGATCTGTTACTGTCACGAGTACCAGCAGGTGATTAATTGATTCAATGAAAAGTTTCTTCTTTGGTGGAATGAGTGTCACTGATATAATTGGCTTGTCCATTTCGTCGAGAGTCTGAATATCATTAAGGTTTTTATAATTCCAAAAGCAAAACTTGTTGTCAACAGTTAACCAGACGCGATCAATCTCGGGAAACAATCCCATTTGTGTCTTACATTCGGTTTCTAAATAAAAGTTAGATTTTTATTCATTTTAAGTAAAACAAAATCAACTTACCATTATATTGTTCATAAATGGTGTCTGGAATATTAATAGTTTCGAGTTTGTAAAAGGGCGAAAACGGACCCAATGCAACTGAAGATTCGCCAAACACATATTGAGACCATGTTGCTTCTATAAAATATAAGTTAGAAAAGTTGTCGAGTGAATTGCAATTATAGCAGCTAGTAAAAATACATACGAAGAGTCATACGACCGATTTCAGGATAGGATAAGTCTTTGTCAAGATATGCATCAACAAATGAAGAAGCAAGCTCTAAAGGTTTAATGTTTTTTTTCAAATCTGATGTTCTAATAGTTCCCAATGGAGCCGAAGCTGAGAACGGTTGGGTCAATGTTGAAACTCCAATCTTACTTGGGTCTTGTCGAGAACCGACCTGGTTAGATTGAATTCTGGAATCCATCGTCTTAATGTCGATAAGGTTATTCCTTCAATAAGATTCAATTGATCAAAGTAATGAAGAAACAAAAAATAAAAGGCTATATTTTGACAATGAGGATGTTTTGGTGGTGGAAATATTTGAAAAATAACAAACAAAAACACTAAAAAAAAATTCAGCAACTGACTAATTATGTCATGTGATATTCACATTCCGAAAATCAAATCAATATCAATGTTTATATTTTGATATTGGTTTTACAAGCCAAATCGTATTGACATGTTTATAAGTAATAGAAATAAATACTAGCAAAATGGATACGACAATTATTGACTCAAGCATTCTTCCTTTTGTACAAGAAACTGTCAATCTTCCGCGCAATTTGGAGATGGTTTTGGAGTGGATGGTACCAAAAACTTATCTACATCCACCATCAAATGAGATCTTACTTGCAATTGCGAATATCACGGAATCCTCTCAGCGAGATGAGATGCTTGACTATCTGATAGACTCCTATATTAATGCGATGAATGCACATTTCACTATGTATGCCAACCCTATTCTTGCATCAGTAATTAGTCTTTTTGAAGAACAACACAACAGTCTTTCAGTACAGAGAATCACCGATATACTCCAAGATTCACAAAGGCATTACATGTATCCTTTTAAATATCTGGTGCTGAATGACTATTACGGTTCACAGATACTGGACTCTTTTAAATCACTGGTGGTACTAGCGCTACCATTACAACACATATTTCGCATATTGAGAGGCTATTTAAAAACACAATCCGTTACGCTACCAAGTGACAACCTTATAAATTGTCTAAAGCTTTTATACTCTATATATGGATCTAAAATCGAAGAAGTTGTAATGGAAGCATATCTAAATGAAATTGAAAGAATATTGGTCAAAAAGTATCATAGCGTCTGGGATCACCAAGTTAAAGATGAGATAGATACTTGGGCAACAACGACTTTACTTCAAACAGCCAAAAAGCTTTTTTCAGACATCCCGACTGCAGAGAATCTAAAACTCATTGTCAGAGATATGCTGATGAATATTAGAACTGAAGAGTTGTTTGATATCATTGTCTACTTTCCGGATTCAACACCAGCAGTTTACGATATGAAGGTATGTATAGGTTTGGTGAAGAAGTACGTTGATTCAATCTAACATTATTTAGGCATTTATGAGAAATAGTAGTCAGCGTGCTAAGATTGTATCTTCACTTCAACAAAGTGCATCAAAAAGACTTCTACATGGCGGTGCTAATACCGTTGATGTACTTTCGGGTTATATATCTATCATAAAATGTTTTTCAATACTCGAGCCAAGAGGTGTATTACTTGACAAAATAGCCAGACCAATAAGAAGATATTTAAAAGAGCGAAATGACACAGTGAAGGAAGTACTAGCTGGAATTTTAGGTGACAGCACATCGGCAATCAAGTTTTTGTCTGAAGAATTGATTCAATCTGCCTCCAATTATGGTAAAGTTTTCAACCAAGGAAGTGAAGATGATTTGAACTGGAATCCAGACCCTTTAGACGCACCTCCAGACTTTAAAGCAGACAATAAGATATTTGATATCATTAGTAATCTTATCTCAATTTTTGATAGCAAGGAGCTTATAGTGAAACACCTAGTCAAACGGTTTGCAGATACTATGCTTTTATCTTCTGATTTTGACGAAGAAAAAATGGTAGGTGTTTTATTTATTTATTTTTCCTTTTGATAAAAAATGGCATTCTAACTGAGTTATATTATAGCTGGTGACAATTGAATTGTTAAAACTAAAATTTGGTGAAGATGTTCTTCGAAACCTAGATATCATGACCAAAGATATTTCAGAAAGTAAAAGAATAGACAGTCTTATACACGCCAGAGGTGCAGAAGCAACAGATGAGCATTTCCATGTTGACGTCATCTCTGACTTGTATTGGCCTAAGCATAATGATGTTCATTGCGAACCTCCTCCTGTCATAAAAAAGTATGTTTCAAATTTGTCAAAAATGACGGCTTTATACTAACATATATATTTTAAAAGACAAATGGAAAAATATTTTACATTTTTCCAGGATTGCAAGCAAGGAAGAAGCTTACATTGGATTGGCAATTTGGGAAGTGTGACAATAGAAGTTGAAACAGATGGCAAAGTAAGAGAGTTTATAGTATCTCCAGAAAAGGCATCACTAATTTATTTATTTCAAGAAAAAGGTAACTATCAATTGATTTTGTTTAGTTGTATTTGTGTTGAACACATTCTGACATTTTATATTTTTTGACTAATCTTATTATAAATAGAACAATATTCCATTAACGAATTGGTGGAAAAAATGAAGATGGATGAAGCCCATGTAAAGTCAGTACTAATATTTTGGCAAAAGCAAGGATTGATCGTCAAAAACAATGACGATGCTTCTATTTATCAACTTCAAGAGAACAACTCAAAGATGTCTGGAGGTAAGTATTCGTTTTATTTTATATTTGTTATGGCCATTACTAACAATATGCTTTTTTTTTATATGATATAGATTATGATGATTTGAAAGATTCAAATGTGGCAGCTGAAGATTCCAAGGAAGAAATGCGAGTATATTGGTCATATGTCGTTGGTATGCTTACAAACTTGGGTACAGTTCCTGTGGAAAAAATCCATTCATTTTTGAAAATCCTTGTACCTGCTGAAACACCCTATACAAAAACTATTGATGATTTGAAGCAATTCCTAGATTTGATGGTTGATGAAGAAAAATTAATTAATGTTGGTGAAGCCTATAAACTTGCTAAATAATATGTGTACATGATTTGAGTATTTAACATAGTTTTTTTTTCGTTCATTGAAATATAAATATGTAAACCAAATGAGATATGAATTGAAAGAAAAAAAGTTGTTATAACTTGGACTTGGTTTATGAAGATGTAACTCAAATAGAGTACATTTAAAAATAAAAAATAAAAACTATTTAAAGTTTTTCTGTACATTAGAGGTTAAAAATATGGATGGCCAGCCGTGCAAAAAACAGTATAAATAAAATAAATCGTGAACTACAACCAAAGCACACACAATAAACAAAACAACAAAAAACTTATATCTAAAAAGTTTATTACATGTTGGAGTTAATATTGTTTGTGTGAGAAAAAGCAGTAGGTCCCGGAATAACTCTAAACGAAGATATTTTTTCAATAGTAGGTGTACTATTGTCAAACATAGTTCGCCGAATTTGAGAAGAAGCAGACGATGAGTATCTGCGGCTTCTGGTCTGATGTTGTACAGCCGCTAAAGCTGGGGAAGAAGAAGGAGCCGTCAGTTTTGGTTTGGAATTAGCTGCAAAACTGTTTGCACGGCGACGGTTACTAAGAATTCCAGGCGATCGTTTTTTTTTGTAGTTCCCTCCGGCTGATAAGTGTTTTGACGAAAAGCAAGAAGAAGTGACTACCTCTCTATCATCTGGAACTTCAGTTTCGGAAATGTCGACAGTAGGCAGGTCAGTGTGGAGTAGATCGGTGACATATGAGGGAGGTGTGTATTCGAATGAGTCGCTTTCATCAGAGTTGTAGTTGTCAATGTTTTTTGTTTTGATTTTCCGTGGTGAGTGGTTTGACATCGACGATGTTCTTGTGTGTGACGGTTTTCCATATTGGGGAAATACTAACGGGTTTAAAGATGCAGAGGGGGGTGGTGGGGGTGTTTGTAAAGCCTCTTCTTCCTGTATAGGGGTTTTGTAAATATTGGCACTAATATAACTATTATTGAATTTCGAGTTGGATACAAGAGAAAAGCTTGAGCCAGATTTAATACTGTTGTTATTATGGTTATTGTTACTATCAATAACTGTTTGACCGTTTGATTCACCTTCATTTTTCGGTGATATCAGAACAGGGTCTGATAGGTGTGCTGGATTTGATGGGTTATGTTCATCCTCCTCAAGGTTATCGGGTTCGTTGATAGATACCAAAATAGAGGCGGCTTCGAGTAATTGGACCTGTTGATGCTTTGAGATCAGCAGCTTAGAAGTTGTGTTCCATTCTGGAGTATGTTCCCATAAATGTTTAGCCAGAGATGTGATATGCTTGTACCCTTTACCACAGGCCTCGCATTTCAATTCTTCCTTTAGCCGTCCAGTTTCACCTTCAGAAATTCTTCTTGCAACAAACTTTCTAGACAATAGAGGAACTGATCCAGAATTGCCATTTCTATTGTTGTTGTTGTTATTATTGTTGCTATTGTTTGCATTAGAATCAAATACACTAAGGTTTGGGGTAGTACTTGAAAAACTTTTTTTAGATGAAAATTTTCCACAATACGCTGAGTGACGACGAGCTACAGCATCTGTTGTTGTTGTTGATGCAGAAAACTGGGCATGACTATTCTTGAAATTTGCAAACTCTGTGTCAGTAGTGAATGTAGAGTTGCTATTTGCAGTATCCGTTTCAGACTTTATTAATGAATCTTTTGGTGAGTTTTGGCAATATGGAACTTGAAAGAAATTTTCGTTGTTGGTATTAGATGAAGACTGAGGAGGGTTTGAAGAACTCATCATCTTAATTTATTTAGGAATAACTTTCTCTAAATAGTACTAAAAGTATAAAGTCTTGATTTTGATCAAATACTATGAGATATCTATCAATCAGGGCTTTTTTTTTTCTAAAAATAGTTGTTTTTCATTTGGATTTGCTTTAAAAAATATGAGATTTCAAAGTATGTTTTTTAGGTAAATTGTAAATATTTCAAATATGCTTATGTAGCTCAAAAATAGCAGAAGACTGATGGGTTCCAACTCTTTTTGTTTATGAATATTGGTATAAAATGAGGGATTATATAAATCAGTTCCTAAATGAAAAAAAAAAAATTTAAAAAAAACAAACAGTCAAAAAAAAATGTAAAAAATTAATTTATATTATGTTTTTATAAAAGTTAAAAAAAACTGACAAAATTGGTTATTTTTTTTTGTCAAATCGAAATCAAAAAGTTTCAATTTTTGATTGATTTTTTTTTTTTTTTCAAATTCTTTAAATTTTAAGTTTGCACGTGAGTGTCACTTTTAGTATTATGTAATGATTATATAATAGCTATGTTGTGTTTGTTTACATGTTTTTTTCTCTCTTTCTCATAACATGCTTTGTTCCTTTGGTCACAACCTCTGGTTCCATTAAATGTTTTTGATACTTAAAATATTTGATATTCATTATAATATAAGATATAATTGTGTTACATTATCAAGTGGATTTTATTTATTATAACAGTTTAATACAAGCAACAAAAATAATTATACAATTCTCAAAAAATATTCACAATGTCAGGCGAATCTAGAACTGAACTAGTTCAATGGATCAATGATACACTTGATTTAAACATTTCAAAAATTGAAGAATGTGGAACGGGGGCAATCTACTGTCAACTGTTGGATTCAATCTATCTCGACGTCCCCATGAAACGGGTCAAGTTCAATGCTCACAACGAGTACGAATATCTCAACAACCTCAAGATCTTTCAGACATCACTATTACAACACAAAATAGACAGACCTCTAGCAATTGAAAAATTGGCCAAATGCAGACTGCAGGACAATTTGGAGATTGTACAATGGTTCCGACGATTTTGGAATGACCATTTTCCCAATCATGAATACGACCCAGTGGCCAGAAGAGCCGGCAACGCTACAGCGGCACCACGGGCTGTCAACACTCCCGGATCAAGAACCGCAATGAGGCCAACATCAGCCATGAGAGCGTCATTGCGTAACCAAGTTTCAGAACCAGCCAGTAAGCCCATTAGAGTTAGTCCAGGGTCTGCGGCAACTCGACCAGCAGTAAAACCTGTTGCATCAAAACCAGCACCAACTTCTACAATTGGTCGCAACAAACTAAGCAGGCCTTCCCCTGCTACAACTTCATCAGCGCCAACAAGATTCAGCACAACTTCGCCTAGAAAGCAGTCAGTTGTACCATCCAAACCCCAAGTTTCAAACCCTGCAAATTCAGTGAAGAGCTCAGCAGCAGTTGCAGCTGCAATGGCACAAAATCAAGAACTGGCTAAGCAAATAGAAGAAAAGGACATGATTCTTCAGGAAATGGGGAATGTTAAAGCAGAACTCGAAGAAAACCTTGAGTTAGCTCTCTCTGAACGGAACTTTTATCTAAGCAAACTACGTGATATTGAATTACTTGTACAAGGAGTGAATGAATTTTTAGCAGCACAAAAAGAAGGTAAAGAACTAGACGAAAAAACTTTACAAGCATTAGAACCTGCAGCTATAATGGAAGATATTACTTCAATACTATATGCCACTGAAGAAGGATTTGAACTACCAAATGCTGAGACTTTAGAGGGTGAAGTTGATAATCTTACCATTCAAGAAGGAGAAGAAGAAACTTTTTAGAATGTTACTTTTTCATGTTAAATCAATCATGTATAAATGCCAATTAATAGACATTTTACTCTTTTTCTACAAATTAATTTGTAATTAAAACGTTGTTAGTGTTTTGTGAAAGACCAAAAAAATCATATATAAATAATCCGCATTATATCTACAAAGTGAAAAAAAACGTTTTATCAAAATGTGAACAATATTTGTACTTTTTTTTTATTATTCATTCAGTTTTTTATCCTTACACCATTTTAAACATTACACAAAAATTTTTAAGCAGCGGTGGTAGGAGCAACTGGGGCACTTTCGGCATCCCAGTCATCACCAGTGGCAGCCCAGTCAGCGTTGGAAGCTTCGGCAGCTGCAGCATCCCATTGTTCGGCTGGAGCTGGAGTCTCAGCTGGGAATTCTTCAGCAACTTCTTCTTCGGCAACAGCAGTGGTTTCTGGCTCTTCTGGATCTCTGTAGAAGTATAAATCTGGCATGACGGCCCATTCGGTTTGTCTGTCTGGAATGACACCCTTGAGTCTAAGAACTTCACGGGCAATCATCCACCAGATGAGACCAACAGAGTGCTTGTTCTTGTTGTTGCATGGAACAACAACATCGACGTATTCAACTGGAGAGTCAACATCGCAAAGAGCAATAACTGGAATGTTGACGTAAGAAGATTCTCTGATGGCTTGAGCATCAAGACGAGTGTCAGTGACAACAATCAATCGTGGTTCCTTGAAAGATCTAGTGATGTAGTTAGTGAAGGAACCTGGGGTGAAACGACCAGCAATAGCAGTAGCACCGGTGTGACTGGCAAATTTTAAGACAGCACGTTGACCGTAAATACGAGCAGAGATGGCAACAACGTCAGCAGCGTTTGGAACTGCAGCGATAACACGAGCAGCAAGAACAATCTTTTCCCAAGTCTTACCGATGTTGATAACGTTAACACCGTCTGGACGAGTTTCATAAATGTAAGGTTCCATATGAGTAACCTTGTTCTTAGAACCAAGGTGAGCATTGGCAGCAATGAGGAGTTGAGCGTCCTCAGGTGTGAGGGTTAAAATGTCTGACATTATTGCTGTTAAATAAGAATAGAGTTAGTGATGAAGGTTTACAAAAAATGAAAAATTTTTATAATAGAGGCTGAAAATAGGGAAAAGCTTGAGTAACACGATAGATATTGAATGAAAACTCTCAAAAAACAAAGATCCAAGAGTGAGAGATTACAGCTATTAATCTCAAAACTAGACTAATAACTAAAAGTCTGAAAATCTTTCTCAATATGAATACAATAGCATCATCCAACAAAAAATATAATTTTCAACTCTTAAAGATAATTATTGAAGATTTCCATTTGAAAGGTATCATATCCAACATTTTAAGTCTAGTTCTAGTCGATTTCATAATGTAAAATATTCGGTACAATATCGTTTCCTCCCTATTTGATAAATAAATGTAAATATTAAAGCATTTTGAATTTAATCCAGCATACCTGTTCTGTTGTGTAAAGGCCCGTTGACTTCAATCAATCTTGCGGTAGAGACAGAGGGAGAAAAAAAGAGGTGTAATAGTAAAAATTGTAAAAGTGAAAGGAGAGGGAACTCAATGAACAAATCGGTATGAAATGTTCCCTGCAAATTTTTCAGAATGTCTTGTTTGAATGATATTGTGCTTGTAATGATACAAAAGTGTCATTCATAAAAGGCATACAAATTTGTCTAGGTTTTAAGAGGGTTTAATAAAATGTAAAGAGTCGAGGCATATTTCCTTTTTTAGTCAAAAGCAGTCACTGTATAAAAACTTGAAATACTGATGACATGAAAGTATGACATGACTACATTGTGCAATGACATACTTTTGCAACAAAAATTCCAAACAAAACCATAACCCTTTTTTCAATGAGTCGGCCAAGCCATTTAAAAACAATAAATCATGTAATTGTAATACACGGTAAAGTTAGTTGCAACGAATATAAATATAACGAAAAATAAAAGTATTTATATAAAAAGGGATCTGTATCGAACAATTTAAGCATTTTAATTATACGGCTGAACAATAAACGGCTGAGCCATTTTTAGCAAACACTAAATCTATCAAAATAAAATATCTAGAAAAAAACGTTAAGGATTTTTCCTACAAAATTAAATTGTTAACAAACTTTTTCTAGGTAAATTTAGATGCAAAGCTAAGTAATTAATAAAATAAGCTATGATTGTTTTATCAAACTGGTTACAAATAAATTTTGCCTGAATCACATCAAATATTTTGGTGTGATATAGGTGCAAAGCAATTGAGATCAATGCAACTTTTAAAAATTTGTGAATCCATCATTTCGACTAAAAAAAATCATTTCTATTGTTTTATGTTCTGTTTTTTTATTACTACTGATACACCTCATCTTTTTTACAACTATCATTATGACATGTTATAATTTTGTATTAATTGTTCAAAGTAGATTTTTGCACTCTCAGTGTTTATTTTTTGATATAATCACTGCACCTGCAAAAATTACAGAGATGACTAAAAAAACTGCTACAAGCATTAGTTGAGCCCATTCATTTTTACCTTCGTTCCCAAGTTCACTTAAAACGGTAGCTTTATTAATGGAAATGTCTCACGAAGTTTAACTTTGAGAATTCTGTTTTTCTCATCCATAACTTTTGGAAGCTGCTTTTTTACCTGGTGTGAATACTGTTCGTCACAAACTATTTTATTTATGCTATATTTCCGGTATTAACAAATCACGATTGCAAATTTTATATGACACCTAAAATAATTTAGTCAACAATGATACACAAAAAAAATTTAAATATAAAGTGCATTGTCTCAATTCAGATCCATCTAAACAATTTTAATTGAAAAGAATTTGCCTTCATCAACATTGCCACGGCCTTCTCTATAAGGTCTCACACCAGCTGACTAAGTTTCAAAAACTCCTAAGTCAACAAATTAGAAGATTATAACGTACAAATAAAAGGTTTCCGAGATATATCTCATAAATATCAACAAATAAAATCAGAGCTTTTTAGTGATATGAGTGTGATTTTGACAACCATATTAATGATTATGTTACTCTATGTTTATAAATGACAAACAACCTTTGTTTTTACTTCCGAGTCCACTTGTAGTGAATGCTTTAAGATCTTATGCTGCTCAAAATCTACACCAAGCTCTCAAGATCCAATTTCATGTTTTCTAGGAGTCCTGAAGCTCAGACGTACTGTTTTACCAAAAAGTTGCGGCAATGCTGTAAAGGAGTTTCTAGAGTATCGCGAAACATCAAAAGTGACTTTTGTTAAAAACGCTTCATTGAGAAAAAAGCATTGCTGAATGGAATATAAGCTTGACCAAATAAAAAGGAAGAAAAATAACAGAACCAGAATATTGACAAACAACAAAACCAATCTCTGTGGCTCACAATAACCCATTTTCAGAACCTCTCAGTCAACAGTCTGAATATGAAAACGGTGAAAAACAGGATGAAAGTACAAATGAAAATACAAATAATAAAAAGATAGCCTCAACCAAATCTGAATTGGGTTTAGATTTGATCAGATGTTGAATGTTTTCATTATACTTTTATGGTCTCTTCACGGTCGTTTTGTGGTCTGTTCTTTGGTTTGTCATTATGATTTTACTGCTTTTTCTTTACCACACATATACACACTAGTACTTATATTTGTGATGGACGTATCTCATCTCAACCGATTCCGGATATGTCAAATAGCTCCATTCAGTAGTAAAGTCACGATCAAACCGCCCATCTCTATCAACTCCAATCTTGTGTTCTGATGCAAGAACCAAATCACCAGAGCTAGCATTTATTGCTGGAAAATGTCTATTGTTCTGGCTATGAGTACAATGCCTATCCTTACCCCCCTCCCTTCATGTTCACATCAAACTCCTTTATCATAACATATATCACTGGAAAGTGAGCTGAATAACTCGAGGCGCGAAACGAAATTGCCATTGCCAGCAATTGCTAAAAAATAGATGTAAAAGGAAGTCATGCTAGTATGGATGTTGCATTTTTGTTTTTGTTTTACGTTTTTTTAATCATAAGTAGTCTTTAGGTATTTAAATCATATTTTCGTAATTAAAACTAGATTTTCTATGTACTTTTTTTCAATATATTTGTGGGAATTATTGTGTAATTTTCAGTGTATATCTCACTTTTGAAGTTTTTGATATTGAGTGCTTATCAATCAATCTTTTTACTTAGCTACACTAGAAAGTTTTTGTAACATAATATATCTTTGTTACAAAATATGTTACCAACCCTTTTGAATAACGTTTTAAAACTTAAGACTTAAAAAATAAATTTATAAAAAATAAAAAAAGCAGTTGACAGTAATTTGTTTACCTTTTTCCTAATGTGGAACATGTTTATCTTGTAGAACAAAGTATTGATTTTAGGTAAAAGTACAAAAAAAGGAGAAATAAATAAACAAACCAAGTTATTTTTATATTCATGAAAAAAGGATCTACTTTTTTTTTTATTCTCTTTTTTTTTCTCTTTCTTGTCCCTGTTTTTTCCTTTCTTATTTTACTTGTTAGATTTACAGCTAACTTTTTTCTATTATCATCCTTTCTGAGGCAATATCTACAATTTGAAATACTTTATTCAAAAATAGAGAAATAATTTAATAACTGAGAGTATATAGTCAAACACTCACAGAAAAATATGGCCTCTTTACCATTACCAGTTAAGGTCCCTTGCTGGGTCAAGGCTAAGTTCTCATGGCCTGGTGAAGAAAAAAGTACGTGTGTTTTTGCTCAAAGTGCAATTTACTTGAAAGTTTACTAATATTTATTTGTTTTTTACTTTGCCATAGAGGATCTCGGATTTGTCGAAGGTGATTTGATAGAAGTGCTTAATATAGGAGATGGAAGTTGGTGGGTAGGGCGTTTGAAAAGAAACAAGGTTGTTGGATCATTTCCATCCAACTTTGTCGAATACGTGTAAGTTTTGATAATATTTTGCAGCATCTGTTATAAAACAACTAACAATGTTTAAACTAGAAATCCCAAAGATTCATCTGGTGTAAGGGCTGGCGAGATTCCAATACCAGCTCCTACAGAAAGCACCGTTATAGACTTGAATATTTCAAATTCACCAAACGGTCAATCAATACAGTCCTCTCCTTCTACTTTCAATCATCATAGCGTGTACAATAGTAGCAATGGCTCAGATTCAACATTTTATGCTACAGGCTTCACAGACATGTATCAAAACAACAACCAAAATTTTTATTCTCCAACCCCAATGAACAATCAGTTTCAGAATGATTACAATTATCAACAAAACGATGCAGATATCCCACCCCCTATTCCACCGCACCATACAGTATCTATTCGTCATGGTAATAAAAAGTCATTTGAAAACTCAGTCGGAGCTCTGCAGGAAAGATCAGGAACTTTTGCTGACCGCACACCTTCACCTTTGAGAAACGCTATGGATGACGTCTTACACAGCTTAGACAACCTAGAACTGGCTTCTTCTTCCTCTTCACCAAAAAAGCTCTCCCAGCACTTGTCATCGTCAAGCAATACCTCACCCATGCTTCATTCTTCGGTATCAAACCAATCAATGTTTTTGCCTAATATATCACCAAATCCAGATACAAACAGTAACAATGGTACCTCAAAAGAAGCTGACAGAGCCACAGAGAAGTTGCATTTTCGAACAAAGTCAGTACCCAACAATGTTTTTTTGCCAAGCGATATGAGTGAGAGAAACGCTGAACTGGATCCGGATGATGTTCCTTTTGATCCAAGCTCCTTTTCTCCCAAAAAAAATAGTGATTTTGGGTTTGGTAAAGCTGACCAATCTCCAGTAGTGGACAGAAATGGCACTTTTAAAAGTCTTTCCAGTATCAACACAAGCTCAATATCAACAGAAAGAAGCGAAAACACAATGCTAACGGCTAGCACTAGCTCATCTGCATCTCAATTTTCTTCCAAATTAACGTCACCAAACACCCAACTGGGGTGCTTCTCCGACAGTGTCTACTCAGAAGTAGCTGTAGACTTGCCATCTAATGACAATAGAGGAAACCAAGAACCAAGAACAGTATCTTCATTATCAAATAACATTAAGTTGAAAAAGTCAACTGGCTTTTTAAAAAAGATTTTTTATTCTGCAACTCAGGGAATAAGTAACCACATCAACCAGCATGATATCAACAAGAGAAGCTCTAGTAGAGCTACAGTATCACGACCAAAATCAAGCATTGCACTGTCAAGAAAATCGACAGATGCTGATGGCTATTACAACGACCATAGTCTTGGACCCAGAAAGTCGCAAGGAAGTTGCAAGTCTGTCAGATCTACTAGATCCTTTTCTGGTATGTCAATACGATCTGGTCTGAAAAAGGCAACAAGCAAAACTTTCAAGTTTCAAGGAGGGCGCACTGCCTCGGGATCACAAGAGGCTCTGTCAAAAAGAAATTCGACATTGACACTGGAGGGATTTGGGCCCAACGGTGAAATTGTTGGAATGAGCCCTTTTAGCAGAAACAATGACATGGATGATGAAGAAAGACGCAAATGGATTGAGGTTGGTCGCAATGTATATAGAACAAACACTATGACAGAAAATGAGCGAAATCAAAGAATTGAACGACAGCAGTTCAATAATAGTACTAAGAGCAGCATATCTAGTGCTGGAGCTTTGGAGCCAATTGAATGGCTAAAAAAAGTCAAAGGAAATGAAACTCTGGAAAACAATGGTGCTGTTTACGCAGTTAACGAAGCTTACAGTCTTGTAGCAAAAGAGCTTCAATCGCGTGATTTCACACATGTCGACAATCGACTTTTCAACATAACATCATGGCCATATGTCACACCACGAGACTTTGCACAAGGGTACATCATGCAACGATACCAGAATCCCTTGGACCAACTGAGGGCAGCCTTTGACTTTTGCTCAACGAAAATACGATGGGAATCATCAATTGGTGGGTTTAGTGATTATGATGACGACGACGATTACCCAAATGATCCTGAAATGGCCGGATATGAGGGTGACCCCAACAGCGGGCTTGGAATTGGATATTATGCCAACATCATGCAGAGCAGACGAGCTTCTCCATTGAGAATAGCTTGCGCCTTTAAGCAGATGTGCGACGTGTTTCAAATTCCATGCCAGGTGGTCTCCGGATACTTGAAAGGTGTTGGCGAGATCTGGGAAAATCATGGTATCCCTCGGCCTAACCACCACTGGAACGCTGTCTTGGTAAACAACAACGAATGGCGTATAGTTGACGCCAGTCTGGCGAGCCCTTCTTTCCCTAGCCGACACATCTATACACGTTGTGATAACAGAATGCCCGAGTTTTTCTACTTTTTGGCGCAGCCTATGAACATGATATATACGCACATCCCTCAAAACATTGAATATCAACATATTTTACCACCAATCTCACATGAAATAGCAATGGCACTTCCATTAGCAGGTCCTGCTGCATTTAACTTTGAGCTGGACTTGGTCAACTATAACACTGCGCTGACAAAACTTGTTGGTTTGGAAGTCGCAGAATTAGTTGTTGGTTTCCAGACTGACGTCGAGATCCATGCTGAGATCGTTGCTGGAAATTTCCCAGTAGGATCAGCAGGCACGCTCAATTCAAGCAACATCTTGGCTCAGCAGCAGACCAAGGCTGCTCTAGCGCAGGTGTTTACTGGATATGATGAAGTCACAGGCAAAGAACGAAGATACTATCGTATCAAGGCTTTGCTTCCACCGGGCCAGAGACAAGGCGCGCTCAACATCTTTGTTGGTGAACGGGGAACTCTACAGACTATTAGCAAAAACATTTTGGGATTGGCTTATTCAATCCCAGTAACGCACACTGGCGAGAACCCAGTATACAACTTTGTGATTCGGCACCCAACACCATATTCGAACAAGCAAGACATTTACATCAATGAGCCGCAATGTCGTGATTTGGTGTTGGGTCGTCATTACCGTTTCTCTATGCTACAGCAGCTTGTTGTTACTAATAATAATAATAAAAACAATAGCAACAGTAGTCAGCGAGCAAACTCGAAAAAGAGTATGGAGTTGGCAAGACTGAAAAGTAATTCAAGCAATTATAGTAATGTGTTACTGGGGAGAACAAATAGCAGTGTTATGGTTAATCAACATCATTACCGTAATAACAATAATAATAATAATAATAATAATCACCAGCAAACTGGGCACCTTGTAAAAATGGCTCTTCAGACACCAAGTGGTAAGATTTTGAAACTTTCAAAAGTTGAAGTTTTGGTCAATGGGTCTGGCATTTATGAAGGCACAGCCAAATGCACGGAACCTGGTACCTGGAGAGGTTTAATTCTTAGTGATACCGGTAATGCATGGAGTGTATTTGCTGAATGGTTATGTTCATGATTATTATTATTGTTGTTTTCCTGTAATGTCCAATTTATGTAGTTTTTATTTAATGACAATTTTCTAATTTATATTTTTTTACTGATATTCTTTTTTTTATTTCTTTTAAGCCAAGTATTGAATGAATTTTAACGTATTTTGCTGTTGTTTTTTCTATAAAAAAACCCCCGTATATATATCTAACTAAATCAGAGTATATAATTCGTTAACCAAAAAGTATCATTGTTTTATTTCCATTTATTTTATTTTTAATTTTCTCCTTAAAGCTTCAAAAGCCAGAATGGGTATCCTGGGTTTTTAATATGGAATTTGGAAATTACAAAAGACATGCCAACAAAGATGATCAAAGTAAGTAAGATAACTGTCAAGTTTTGAGCCTGAGGAGTTTTTAAAAGCGGGACTTTGGTGACCAAGAGAATGGTCGAGAAGGCCATGGCTGCGTATGTAGCGGCAATGATCTGGGTCTCGATAGCAATCTGGTTCGAGTGGCCTGGAACAAAGTATGCAACGCCGCCCTTGCCGTCGCCAGCAATGTAGGGGACCTTACGGATAGCGTTGAACATGTGGCCAGAGGTGAAGAGCAGAACGCTGACCATAGTGACAGCAACCCAGAGCTTGGGGGACCGGATAAAGCTGATAATGTTTTGGCGAAAGAAAAAGACAAGAGGGAAGCCAAGAGCAATTGTGGCTACGGTGGTGACAACCTTTACCCAAGGGAAAGGTTTTTCAATCTTGATGGTCTTGCCGAACTCGCGTTGAACGTACTTGATAAGTTCTTCGCTTTGTTCTTGTGTTTGAGGGAATGGGTATTGCTCATGGCCAACTGAGTAGTGTTGGACCTGACCAGTTTTTCTATAAACCCAGAGGTTTGGGGCATGTGTGAGTTTTAACTATATCTATATGTTAGTAATTGACTAAAAAAAGACAATATATATATAAAAAATACTTACAGATTGGAAAACACCTTTGTTATGTTGTAGATCAGCAGTAGCAAATACTAATCCTCCAGCAAGCTTTTTATTCTTTTGAGACTTGTGCCATGATTTGGCAACAAGGTTATAAGAAGGATTGAACACTTTGCAGAAAGCACAGCCATATTGTGGTCCGACAGCTGTCAGTAGAACAAAAAGGTCGTAGTCTCTTGGACCGCTGACGACCTTGTCAAAGTTGGAATCTTTTAAAATAATAGGACCATTTTCTCCTTCTTTTGCCAACAGCTTCTCAACTAGTTTGGAGTCTGCAGCTGTAATTGCAGGAATGACAAATGCAAGTAGCGTCAGGAAGAAAGCAAATTGTTTTGGAAATATCATAATTGTTTTATTATTTCTAAGTTTAATGAGTAATAATAATAACTAACGTTTCAATTGGTTGATAAGGTATCAAATACAATTGAGTCTTAATGTAAATATTAGATATTGGGGTTCTTCAGTTTGTCTAATTGAGTGAAATTTCCATAGAGAAGGTGCTGTTGTTGACAAACAGAAAAAAGGGAGCATGTATTTCTGTCAATTAACACATCATAGACAGGGTAATAACTACACGTGATATATGATATAAACGTTTAATTCAAAAAAAGTGTCAGCCTTACGAGTATATATTATTTCAGACTTTGGATTTAATTCCCTGGTACCTTAGTAGACTAAAAAAAAAAAAAAAAAAAAA
>CBXB010000042.1:119821-149768 GCA_000817185.1 Magnusiomyces clavatus CNRMA 12.647
TTTTTTTTTTTTTTTTTTTTTTTTTTTCCTTCATTTCACATATCATTACTATCCTCTTTACGCAAAAAAAATAAAAAAATAAAAAAAAGTATTACAAATTAAAAAAACTAATTCCTATTTTTTGTTTATATATATACCTCATTTTTGATAAATGTTGAGTCTTGTTTTTTCCTTTTTTTTTTTTACCATATAATTTTTTTTATATATAAAAAATCAACTTTTATGTTTACTTATGTTTGCTATATTTTGTTTCTTGTATAAAAATTGAATATAAAAAAAAGAAATAATCAAAATTAACTTTTTTTTTATGTCTTTATCACTATTATCCATCAATCAATCAATCACATGAAAAAATAAGTATTGATTATAAAAAATTATTTATTACTAAATAAAAGAAATAAAAAAAAAACCGCTCAACAGAATGGATGATTGATCATTTGAAAAAAAAATAATTATATTTGTTAATCAATTTCTTGAGCTCTTTTTTATTTTTATTTTACTCATCATCAATTCCGGATATAGTTGTTTATCTTGTTACATAGTCTATTGTATTTTTTCTGTTTAAAAAATACAAAAATTCACGTGGAAAGATCGGTACTTTTATTTACCTTTGAATCCGGTATTATTTTTACAATCTAAATTACTATCTATAAATAACTCTATAAATAATATTATCTTGTTTTTATTTTTAATATGAAATCTATTACTAGTTTGTATATTGTCTTATATTTTTTTTTTTTTTTCATCATTATCATTTTTTACTAGTTGTTTCTTTCAACGCCTTTTCTATTTTATCAATTCCTCGCTCTGATACCTTAAAAATGTTATCACAAGTAACCAAGATTTGAACCAACATTTTTATCTTTTCAGCGTTATTATCATCCTCTTTTTTTCTCTTTATTTTTTTCTTCTTGTTTTCATTATTATTATTATTATTGTTGCCATTATTTTTTTCCTTACACGAATGTATCCTAGCAAGCTCTTGTATCTTTCTCAGCCTCTCAAACCTCGTACCTTTAAACTCCAACGCATAGAGCACTGACCCCATTGAGACAGAGTTGGTTGTGGCTAGCATGAGTGTGTTTGACTCTGCAAGCTGAGTCACTGTGATATTGAACCGTGCCAGCGCAAACTGCAGCACGCTCGTCAGCGCAGGTGCAGGCGTTGTCGTTAGCACTATGTACATTGTCACAGACTCAAAGATGACGTAGCTGCTGATGTGGTGCGCTAACGGTTCAATTGCTGAAACTAAGGACCAGTTTATACTGATTCCATTTGTATTTCTCATTATATGATATTTTCTTTTTCTTCTTGGATTTTGGTATATATATATAGTATATATATTTGGTTTTGTATTATAGAATGGTAAATTAATAGATTGAGGAAAAAAGTGTCTCTATTTTGTATTTTGAATGATTCAAAGAATAATTATTATATTGAGGAGTTTGGCTGTTATTATTATAATAAATAAAGTGTATGTTTGTTTGTGCGTATGTTGTATGAATTAAAAAAGAAAAAAAAAAAAATAGATAACATCAATTTTGATAATAATGATAATTGTTGTTGTTATAATTTTCATAATATTTTATTTATAACCATTGTTTTTTTTTTATTTTTATTTTTATTTATTTAATTTTTCATGTTTCTATAATTAATCGTTACAGATAGTTTGTTGTTTTACTTTTGAAGAAAATTGAGACGGTTCTCAAACTTGGGGTATAATAACGTCTAATAGTTCTAATAATAAATGATTAGTTCAAAACTAAATTAAAAAATGTTAAAACAAAATATAACAAGATATCGTTCAATACAAGTCTTTGCAAAAAAAATCTAATATGATAACATACTCATCTTTAGTATAAACAAACTTTTCTATTTATTTTGTCATTGCTATAAATAATATATCATACAAGTACTAATCAATTGCTATCAATTTCTTGAAAACTATCCTGTTGAGATGAGCTTGAGCTATCAACTCTGGGGGTTTCCAAAACATTAGAGACTTTGGGTATGGGTTTACTACTACTGTCAAAGCTCAAATTTTGCTTTTGTTTCTCATTAGATTCATTTGAGCCAGTTGGTTTGTTTTCACCAACAGGTCTTTCATTCTCTTGCTGTCTATTGATAACATTATTGGTATCAATTGGTTGTTCTACTCGATTGGTATTATTGTTGTTTTCATTGTTATCTGCATTGTTGTTCCCGTTATTTTCTGGAGCTGGTGCAGCAACAACTCTTTCAAAGTTCCAAGTCTCCCATGGTGGTGCCAAAGGTCTTCTTCCATTTGCCAATGCTGGGAAGATGTCTTCGAAAAAAAAGTAAATGTGCCCCACACAAATGGAAATGAGGTCTGTATTTGTTTGTAACCACCTTTTGACGCCACCTCCATAGCTCCCGTTGTTGTTCATGACTGATGAAAACAGGAGCATGATCCACGGCAGGTACGGTGCTCTGAAAACAAAGACACCTAGAAACGACAGAACAACGTCTGGATTCCGCCGTGCCCACACGTAGATTAGTGATCCAGAAAGCATTGGGCCCAAGAACCCCAGGATTTGAAAGTATGTAGAGACGACTAGCAGCATAGAACCAATAACTACTAGCATCCACAAATAATCGAGAGTTGCAATGTTTCCAAGACCAAAAAACTCAAACAGAAAATCTTTAATGCTGCCTCTGTTTTCTCGTGCACCTTCGCCATTATTGTTGTTGTTGTTATTTTCGCCAGCTCCCAGCACCTGCATCAGCATTCGTTGGTCATCATTATTAGGTTGTCCCTCAAACAATTGGCGGCCCCCATTGCCTCCTCCGCCAAGATGCATCCCGGTTCCTCCCATTGACTCCTCGATGATCCTGCTGTATCGAACAACAAAATATACATTGAAAAATAGATTGACGTTGAGCTTGCCAAAATATAGGAAACATGTTACTAGTCTCCAGTATTCACCATACTTGAAAACTTGTGATGGATTATAAAGCAAATGTAGCGGACTGATAAAGTGAAACTGTTCTGCTATCGACGTAGCGACAATACCTAGCACCCAAAGCCGAGTCACTGGAGGCATTTCCAGAAACCAGTCAATAGGCATTCTATCCATTTCTAACTAGTATGTGTATGCTTTATAAATATGAACGTGATATTCGTTTTTTTAGATGCTTTTTCAGAATAGAAAAATAATCAAGTGTTGAAAATAATGCAAATAATTTCTCAACAATTTTGAAAAGATTTGAAATATAGATTATTGGGTATTTAAGTGAAATAAATAAATAAACTAATGGGTTGTGTGTTTTTGTTCGGATGTTGAGAAAAAAGAAAAAGCTATAAAACAGAATGGAGAGAAGAAGTTTACAGGTATTCAAAAACAGCAAAATTCGAAAATAACTATTAGCTGGTCGATTGACCCGCATTATGTCAGCATTACATAACACCTATCAGAATGTTTTTGAATGTGATTTTTTTTATTTTTTTAGCTCATCATCATTTATGATTTGATTTTAAATCCCTTAATATTTTTTTTCCATTTATTCTTTTGAAATAAAGAATTATCAATTATATACATCCATTAATATTGATTTTATCCTAAGGTTGCTGTTTTTGATAAAGATTAAAGATAAAACAGAAGTCAACAATATATAATTTATTAACTAGTTAGCTCATCTGTCATATACATTGCACTAATTTAACAGATATACCGAAAAACCACCAAATTTGCCTCTTTCTATTTTCAGCTATGACAGATTTTGATTCACAAAAATGTATTGAAAATTGTCTTAACTGCGTCAACCGTCAGACGTTTTGGTCAGATCGATACGAAAAGGTGAGTATCTATAATTACTAGGATCATTTATTTCAATTGTCTAACAACGGTCTGGCTTACATATATATATATATATATATTTTAAAAAACACGTAAAATCTGTGGAGAGTAAATCGGCAATGAAAATATTAATTTGATTCAGAATTGTCCAATTCACTCACTACAGATTTTCCCGTTTTTTCTCTCTTTTGTTCAAGGTTGAACAATATTTTTTTCGTTATAAGCACTAATATATTTATATATAGATTTTGCTTGGACCTTATCAATATCTGACCAAAGTTCCTGGGAAAAATATGCGATCAAAACTCATCAATGCGTTCAATTCCGTTCTTAAAGTTGACCAAAGTGCAATTGATATTATCAGTGAGATTGTAGGAATGCTACACAATGCTTCACTTTTGTATGTATTTAACAAGATTCACTCAGATTCGGCTATATTTATGTTTGTACTAACATGAGAACTTTTGTCTGTCTCAGAATTGATGATGTTGAAGATAATTCGGCTTTACGAAGAGGTTACCCCGTCGCCCATTCGATTTTTGGCACTGCTCAAACTATCAATTCATCAAACTATATCTACTTTTTATCATTACAAAAAGTTATTCAGCTGAATCATGAGCAATTGACTGAAATCTTTACAGGTATTTATGATTAGTAAACAAAAACAAAACAAAAACCAAAAAAACAAGATCTAGTCTAACTTTTGTTTATCAGAGGAGCTGATTAATCTTCATAGAGGGCAGGGGTTAGATCTATACTGGAGAGACACCCTTAGCTGTCCAACCGAAGAAGAATACTTGGACATGGTAATGAACAGTAAGTTTACTTTCAATTTATTAAGCTTATATATATTATTAACTTGTATCTATCTCATTTGAATAGAAACCGGAGGATTATACCGACTAGCAGTTAGACTTATGCAGAAACTTAGTTCTGCTAAAATGTAAGTTATTAGTCCACAAGTTTTATTTTTCATTTCTTCTCTTTTATCAATATCTAACACTAAAATTGATTTCACACTATTTAGTAACTTGATTCCATTGGCAAACATATTTGGAATAATATACCAAATTCAAGATGATTTTCTCAATCTCCAGTCACAGTCATACTCTGACAATAAAGGGTTTTGCGAGGACTTGACTGAAGGCAAGTTCTCATTCCCCATCATTCACAGCATTCGATCAGACACAAACAACAAGGAAATCATCAACATTCTAAAACAAAAAACTACCGACCACTCACTCAAAAAGTATGCTGTCGACTACATGAGAAACTCAACGAAATCTTTCGATTACACAAAAAACGTCTTAAAGTGCTACTGTGATGTTGCTCGTAAGATGATCTATGAAATTCAAGATCAGATTGGTAAAACTACTCCCTTTGAAAGTGACAACAAGAGCCAGGAAAAAGACGAGCGTAGTCAGATATCTGATTTATTAGATATTTTGACATTTATGGAGACAATGTCTTAGTTACTTAGCATCTTTATTTATTCTATGTTTATCAGTTTGTATGTTTGAATTAATAAATATTGTTTTTAACATCAAGCAAAACAGACTTCTACAGTGAAAAATAAATGTAGAAAGTGAAAAGTTTAATTTTTTTTAGCAAAACATGTTTTTTTTTATCTGTATCAAAGAGACATTTACACATCACTATATGAATATATTAATATCTGCTTTTTTATAATTATAAAAGTTTCTATAGAGTTTTTCATTCACCTCCAAAGAAACGAAAAAATTATAAAAAAACAAACTTTTTTTTTTTTCAGTCATCAAATTAGAAAACATTCCATTTTTCCCCATCATTATTTATAAAAAAATTATATACTTATGAAATCAAAGTTTAAGAAGCTTAAACCTTGAAAGCACGAGAATGACGACGACCACGAGCACGTTCGAACTTGCGGCCCTTTGAGAGGATTCTTGGAGCCTTGTTCTTGTATGGGCCCATGCCAAAGTGTCTGACGGCCTCTCTGCGGTTTCTGTCACCGAGAACAATGTAAGCGTTTTCACCGGTTGGGGCGACACGAGCGAGTTGGTCCAAAGTAAGAATCTCACCACCAGCCTTCAAGATTCTGGCACGGGCGGTACGGGTGACTCTCAAAGCAGCAACGGTGAACTTTGGAAGAGTGACGAGGGCTGGGTCGTCAGTGACAGTGCCGACAACGACAACGATCTTGCCAGCTGGGATGGAACCGTCCTCAAGAGCCTTGGAAATGTCTCCAGTGGAGATTGGTGGTCTGTTGATCTTGGAAAGGTAGAGGTTTCTCAAGATGGTTTGGTTGAATTGAGATTCAGTGCGACGGGCCAAAACTCTGTAAAGAGAGACAAGAAGACTCAACTGAGTGTTCTTGGATTTTGGGGCTTGACGTCTGCTGTTTCTAGCGTGTTGCTTCTTGGTGTGATCGATACCCATGGCGAATTCTCTTTTGTTTTGAAGATAAAGTGTCGAAGGTCTAGGGGAGCTGTTGCTGCTGAATCTGGCTGATCAAGAGTTCGGTAGAAAAGAGAAGGGAGAGGGGGGAGGAAAAAATTAACAAAAAAAAATTTTGGTGTGTAGTAGTAGGTATGGTTTCCAAAAAAAATTTGTGTAATGAAAGTTTGGCTGGGATTTGTAACAGAGCTTACTATCTATCACCAAATCCTCATAGTCAGTCTATGTCAATTTTCCAAGAACGTAGGTATTACTTGGTTTTCAAAATGAAAAATCCAACATGCCGCTTTGGGAAATCACATACAGTCTGAAGTCTTTGTTGATAGTGTATATTTGAGTATTTCATATAGCCTTAGGGTTGAGCCCTTGTTACGTTACAACTTTATGTCACAATTTGTTTTCAACAAGATATCTATTCCACATAATGTAATACAAACACACATGACTTTTCAAAGAAATTAAGTTACTGTGTTTATAGTTATTAGTTTTTCTCCACCAAAAAAAGATACAATTGCTTGCCCATACATCACACTAATATTATTCTTTGATTCAATATCTAGACACAATTCAAACTCTATCAGCTAGTTTTTGCATTATATCAAATATTCACAATTCACATAAATTATAATGTCGGTACAAAATCCACCAGCTCAGATTTCAAAATTGTAAGCTTTATTTTTAAATCAACACAATTACATTACCAAGTTTCTCTAACAAGGTCATTATTATTACTACAATTGTTCTTTCGAGTATGATTTAAATTAGTTTTGAAATTAAAAAAACAAATCCAAGTGGTATTCCACAAGCTCCTTTTGTTGAAAGAGTTGAAGATGTCGTCAAATCTCAGGATCAAGTCGATATCGTATTATCTAGATTTCAAGACATGTTACAGTATGTTAATATTCCATTGATTCAATTTTGAAATAAATATATTTATATTATTGAAGAAAGAAAACTAGCATTGTTTAAATTTACTAACTAATTTCTCTTGTCGTTTAGAAAATACAAGTTTATGGTAAGGCTTATTCCACGAATGCTTAATTTTGAAACTGAAATGATCTAACAATAGTAAATAAACTATAGGAATCAAGTTCTTTACAAAGAGCAGCTGGGCTAAGGGAGAAAATTCCAGATATTCAAAAAACATTAGATATGGTACAGTTTCTCGATTCCAAAAAAGTAAGTAGATGTTATTTGTTTATTATTTTCTCGTTATCAACGTCAAAACTAATCAATTACCACCATAAATATACATAGGACTCTGGGGAATCATTTGTAACAAGCTATGAACTTAACGACACAGTCTACGCAAAAGCAGAAATAACTCCTGGCAAAACTGTATATCTTTGGCTGGGTGCCAATGTTATGCTGGAGTATACAATTGAAGAAGCAGTCAAGCTATTACAAGAACGGCTGGATACTGCCAAAAAAACGTTAAAGACATGTGAAGAAGATTTGGAATTTTTAAGAGAGAATATTACAACAATGGAAGTTAATACTGCTCGAGTATACAATTGGGACGTTCAAAAACGAAGAGAATTAAAATTGAAGGAAGAAGGAAAACAATAATTTATTTCGTTGATTTTAGATCTTCAATAATTTATTAAAATAAACAACGATGCAATGCTTATATATATGTATTTGAAAAAAACAAAAACAAAAAAAAAAACAACGGTAATTTTTATTTACTATTTACACAACTGATGATATTGTTTTACGAATTTGCTAATACAAATCATGTTATTTTTAATACTATAACCTACTAAATCTTGTTCAATTGAATCATTGCCTTTTTTTTTTCTTTTACTTTCTAAGTCTAGAATCAGCAGCAACGTTCAAAAGAAGAGAGTCGTTGTCAAGAAGAAGCCTGTTACCAGACTTGCTGAGAATTTCAGCAATTTCTCTTGCAGTGTCAATTCTCTTCAATTCAACGTAATCCTTAGATTTCTTGATAGCTTCACCGATAAGTTCAGCAGATCTGGCTTCACCCTGAGCCTTGACAATAATTCCTTGCTTCTCTTGTCGGGCTCTGTCAACAATGAAAGCAGCTCTTTGAGCTTCTTGCTGGGCAATTTGCTTGGCTTCAACGGCTTGTGTGAATTCAGGGGAAAAAGTCATGTAGGTCAAAGAGACATCATCCAATTCAATGTTGAATTTGCTGGCTCTCTTAACAAGACTGTCGCGGACCATTCTGGAAACACGTTCTCTTTGGGTAATGAGTTGTGAGGCATTGAATTGGGCAACGACTGCCTTGAGGACTTCGTTGACAATTGAGGGCAAGACTCTTTCGTCATAGTCAGTACCCAAGGTTCTGTATATAGTGGGGAGAGCAGATATTCTTGGGCGTGAAAGAACTCTGCATGTGATGTTGACCATTTGTAAATCTTTAGTGCCGGTTAACGAAGCAACGTTTCTGGGCTTAGCTCTGACGTCGTAGATGACTGGAGTTTGAAACCATGGGATGGCAATGTGTGTTCCTTCGTTATAGATAGTAGGTTGGACACCGCCAATACGGTTGTAGATGATAGCACGGTGACCACCGTCAACGTTGTATAATGAAGATGTGATAATAAGACCAGCAGCTCCGAGAGTGACTAAACCACCAACACCGAGGAAAAACCCTTTTGGTGGACGAGGAGAGCTACCGCCAGCTTGTCTGGCGCGGTTCTTAACAGCCTTAGCAAATTGAGCCCATGGATCTTGAGACATTTTGTTGAATAGAAGATGTAGTGGAAATGTTGTAATGAGGGGTTTGATAGATGGGGAATGGGAATTGAGATATTATGGTGGTTGTTTAGACATTAAGAAAATTTCCCAAGTAGTGGCAAAGAAGATTATTCAACTTTGACCCCACGTGAGAATATATTTCATAATGATGCAAGCTTACTCAGAAGTGTAACATAAACAGATATTGTAACAAAGTGGTTTTCATCAGAATAATAAATCTTAGCCTACCCACTCAAAAAAAATAAACCAAACAGCCCAAACATAATAAAAAAAAAGTGACTGCTTTTTCCATTTTGGGATGAATTATATATTTCTACCTCTTTTCTTTTCGTCTGTTTATGTACACCCAAACCTCCCCGCCAAACACCCATACCTCTCACTGAACTCACCTTGATTTTGGCCAACTCCCGTGACTCTACTCAGTAGCCTAACAATTTTTTTTTTCAATTTTTTTCTCTCTTTTGACTCTCCCCTTCCCTTTTCTCTCTTGTCTAGTTCTGAGTTTGCCCTTCGACCTACACACAGTAAATATATATAATCGACAAGATGCCAAGTGTTAACGTTAGGTGTGTATTTATGAATCAATGTGATTTTGTTTTTGCTCTGAACGATTGATGAGATTGGGGGTTTTGCGATTTTTAGTCGAGTGGTTGTGTGATTGAAAGTGCGACAGAGATACGTCAAAAGCGAAATGAAGACAATAAAAAAAAGAAACTTTAGAATAAAAAAACCAACATCAACAGATGCGATTCAGTAAAGTCTATCAGAAAATATTCTATGTGATTATTATGATTTTACGTTGATTTCTAATCTATTGATTTGACAATGTATAATTACCAATAGTTTTTAAAGACAGTAAAATTTTTTGAAACTTTACAGGCTGAACTTTTAACTATAATGGAACCTATTATCAAATATTATACCACATTTAACAGAATTTTTATTTAGCGAAAATCAACAACAACACTCAATCGCGCTCATCATGTCAAACGCTCAAACTTTCTCATCATATTCACAAGTTCAATTTCTAACTTTATTCTATTTCTATTTCTCTAGAGACGTTCCTGCTCAGGAATTCATTCAATCCTATGCCACTTTCCTTCAACGTCAAGGTAAGCTTGAAATCCCAGGTTATGTTGAAATTGTAAAGACTGGCTCCGGCAAGGAACTCCCACCTCAAGATGCTGAAGGTTGGTTCTACATGAGAACTGCCTCCATTGCCAGACACATCTACCTTCACAAGGACGTTGGTGTTGGTGCTCTTAGAAAGAAGTTTGGTGGTTCTGTCAACCGTGGCTCTTGCCCAAGCCACCACAGAGATGCCTCTGCTTCCATCAACAGAAAGGCTCTCCAAGGTCTTGAAAAGCTTGGAATTGTCGAAATCAGCAAGAAGGGCGGCAGAAGAATTACTGAAAACGGTCAAAGAGATTTGGACCGTATTGCTCTTGACCTCCACAACAAGCTTTACGAAGACTCTGATGACGAGTAAATTATTTTCTATTAATACTATTTATATAATATAATAAAGAATAATTTGCTGCTGTTTGTAAAAAAAACTAACACTTGTTATGCACTTGAAAATGATATAATGACGGGGTTTTATTGTCTTAAATAAAAATAAAAAATTTTAAAGTAAAGAGTAAAGACTATGAAAGTCAATTAGTACATATTGAATGATTTTATTATACTATGTAGAGGAAACAATGTTTATATTTGTTTGTATTATTAAAAAGCTTTTAAAAAGAGTATATATATATAGAAACAAATAAAAAAAGACAAACGATTGTAGCTAAATACCACCCAGTAGCATTTAAAATTTTAATAAAATAAGGGTATTATTGTGTAATTTAAAAAAAGAGAAAAATTGACGATATAAATAAAAACCATCAATCAACAATAAATGAAGAATTAACCAGTAAAATAAAAAATAAAAAACAACACAACCATAAATAAAAATAAAATCCAAACGAGAGAGAAAAAAATAAAAAAAATGAAATGCTTATAAAACAAACACAAAGCTATTAATTAGTTGGTAGTTTCATTATTATTATCATGAGACAGAACTGTAGTTTCTGTTCGAAGGCTGCTACCACCTAAAGCCCGAGTTGGTCTATTGTTACCAGAAGCAATCAATCCAAACCCATTATTGTTATTTGAAGCAGCAGAATGATCTGCTGGCATGCCAGTTTTTTTTGGTCGCATCAAAAACTTGTACTTGTGAGTTTGAAGTTTTGCGCTGCAAGGAGACATGAGGTTGTCAGTAGGTGAAGCAAACAGTGATCGGTTAATGTTTGATTTGAGAGGACCAGTAGTACTAGTTTCAGGAGCAGCAGCAGAACCACTGGTTTCAGTGCGAGGCTTGGTGGAATCCTTCAAAGAGGAGAAAGTAGAAGAGTTTTTTGATGAAGAAACAACTGAATCGACTGATTGCATGGATCCAAAAGGATTAGATGTTTGTTTTTGAGAAACAGGAGCACAAGATGATTGTAAAGACATATTTGATGTTTGTTTTTTTTTTTGAAATATAGCTTTATTATAAGAAAAATGATTGTTATTGTTGATTATAAGAATGACTAGAATATCAACTAAAAAATATTTATTTTATTTGAGAAAAAGGGATATCAAAGAAAATAAAAAGATTAGAAAAGAAAAAAAGAAGAGTAAGCTGGATTCCTTTTTATATAATTGCAAATAAATAAAAATAAAAAAAGGATTTCAAAGATGTTGTGTTTACAAACTTCCATTTTTGGTAAAACATTTTATACATACATTTTTTATTTTATTTTTCTACTTTTTTCATTTATTACAAAAGCCTGTTATTATTATTATTTGGAATAATCAAAACATACATTTATATTGATTTATCTTAAGCAATTTAAACAAAAATGTTGAATAAATATATATATTACTATTTTTTTTTCATTGTGGTTAGTTATTATCACCATTAGTAACGTTATCATAATTACTACGAGTAAACTCATTGCATCTCTTTTTACTTCGATTTCTTTGATTTGCAAACCAAGTTCGTATAGACCTTTCGCTCAACCCAGTCAGCTCACTTAGTTCTTTGACTTGTGCTTTGTTGACCTTCTTCGTTTTATCAAACATGTCTAGTAGAATAGCGCGTCGTTCTGTCTTATCAAGCTCGATTGGCTCGCGATACTCGCGTAGTTTACGTTCAAATACCCGCGCATACTCTAGATCTCTGTTGATGTAAGCCGACTGTGGGACTGACGCGTTGTTTCCTAGAATCGATTTAACATCTTCTAAATAGTTTTCTAGCTCTTTCTGAATCATCTGCTTATAGTAGTCGGGTGTATGAGGAGATTTAAAGTAATTATCGTCTTCAAGCACATCATTTTTTCCTTCTTTGAATGGCTCGTCTTTATTCAAAATGTCATCATTGTCAAAAAGTGTTTTAAAACTGTCATCTTTATGTTTTTTTGAATTATCCATAAACAACTGCTTTGACTCTTGGTCCAAGAGTAATGACTTATTATTCTCAATGTCTTCGTTGTTTATTTTTTCAGTAAAGTCTTGGCTATTATTGTAAATAGAGTCAGGATGGATTCCTTCGCTCAAATGACTTTTCTGTTCTATTTCTGCTAACAGCTTTGCAATATCAGTAATGGGGTCAGTTGTACCTTCCACCGATTCCAAGTTCCGCTTCTTGCCTTTATCAGTAGGAGATAATGTCGGAATTTTGTCTGCTGTAGAAGATTCGAGGCTATTATTTAAAGATGAATACTGGGGGAAAAAAGAAGACTTTTGTTTTGGAGCCTTATTTGCTTCATGTAGAGAATCTAAAAACCTTTTTGCTTCTTCAAATTCCTCTTGACTAGGAGCTGCAGATTGCAATTCTGTCAATCTTTTTTCTCGTAGAGCTATTGAATCATGGTCAGTAGAACATGTGGAGCCAATATAGTTACTGCCATCGTCATAGTCATCCTCTGTTTCAGTATCGCTATCATCTCCAAATAAAATTTTGTTTAAGTAGTTTCTTGTTTCAACGTTGCCATCACCATTATCAGTATTTCCTTGATAATTTTGTTCAAAATTCCCATCTGAACTGTTGTAAGATTCAGGCGATGGACTGTAATAATTTGATTTAACTCGAGATTCAAGATGCGAAGCAAATGGACATATATACTGATATCCAGCCTTTTCATGAGAGCTAGATTTTTTAATTATTGAAGCGGAATTAATCAGCTCAACTTGGTTATCAAAGACAACATGCTTTCTGCTAGGTAAATCAGTAGGCTTTTGTTGTGCAGACATTGAAGCAAGTTCGACAGCACTTTGAAACGATTTCAAAAACTCATTGCTACTACTGATTGAAAGCTCAATGGCTAACGCTTTTGATGCGTTTTCATTTGATTTACCAATATCTGCAAATTTTGTTTCAAACAAGTATGGATTTCCTGTTGATAAATTCATAATTGATGAACTGGCGCTATCACTCAAACCCAACACATTATCGGTAGTTACAGATGTAAGATTACTATATCTAACACTGTCATCAGCACTAAAACTAGAATCTTGAGAACTGCTTGGAAACTGGTTGATCAAATCTTGAATAGATATATTTTTGCGCGATTCATCTGTGAGATATTCTCGTTTGCCAGTTTTCTCTTTAGTGACATAATCGTTGCCGATAAAACTTTCATAGGTAGTTTCTAATTCATTAGGCTCGGAGACACCTGACAAACCGCTGGAGCTTTCGAGCATAAAGGGTAACACAGTAGAGTGAGACCTTGAAGTTGGACTGCTAGCTGGTAAATTACACTCTCTGGGTGTTGATCGCAAAGATTGAAATGGTGAAGGCTCGCTAGGCGCGCAAAATTCAGAATGGCTAGATATATTGATATTAGTATAACCACTGGGTTGAGCTGGAGTAGAATGAGTTACTGGCTGAAAGGTTTCCACCATCAGGGCTTGTGATTGACTATTATTGTTAGGACTGCCGCCACTACCCTGTAAAGAATCAAGGGCCACGTTTTTGCAAGAAAATTGATCTAAATTAACAACTTGATTTGGAGGAGTTTGTAGATAATTTGACAGTGATTGTTTAATGAACGTATCGTTTTGAATACTACATGTCGGCTGCTGACTCGATAGCAATATATTTGATTCTGCTAGATTAGAAGAATTGGATGATATGGTTGCAAAGTCATCTCCTACTTCTGTTGTAACAGGAATGTTTAAAGGTGTGTCTTCGCTATTACCATCTGATAAATCTTGAGTATCTTCTGAGGAATATTGAGAATCGGAGTCATCAATACTATCTTTTTGTTGGTGTGTGCTTTTTCGTAAGAGTTTACCGGTGGATTTATCTTTGTAAGAATGATTAGTATTTTGATTAGCAGGCTGATAATACTGAGAAGGATTTTTAGATATAAACGAATACGATACAGGCGCATCCAATGAAACTTCAGTTGCACAATTAAACAAAAATGTTGATCCTGTATCTTCTTCATTTAATATGGCATTGTATAATGTTGACTCTTTAAGTCTTCTTGACAGCTCCTCAATAAACGCATCTTCGTTGGCTAAAAATGGTATAACAACTGTTTTTTCTGTGTTATTGTCAATTTTATTTATCTCAGAAACCATATTTTCATTTTTCTGTTTATTTGAAAACCCTTTTCCCATTTTTGAAATTAAAAAAAAGTAATTGAAGATTGTTAAAAAATTCAAGTTTGGATACTAATGATGTTGTATGTAGCGCTTTTTTTTTTTTTCTTTTTTTTTCTTAAAAAGAAAAAACAAGGATGATAAGAAAATTGACAAGATGGATTTGGAATAAAAAATAAAAAATAAACAAAAAGTGGAAAAGCAAGCCAACGCATTTTTTCTTATATAACCTGTTTGGTCAAGAAGTACTATCAGACAAGAGATGCTTGGATAAGATGTTGCGACAAATGTTACTATAGGATCCATCTTCAAACTTGGCCCATCGGGTATACAATGAAATCATTTCCTGAATAGCTTCTACCACAGCTGCTACATCGATACCAGTATTTCCAAGAAAAGCAATCAAACTATCATACTTTGCCTTCAACTGATTTCGAAGCCCATCGGCCACTATTGATTTGAAAATAAGAGAAACATAAACACATGCTATTGCAATAATGTGAGGGGGGTAGATGAGAATCATGTCTGTTGCATAGCTGTCGTTAATCAACGACCATATTGGTTGTAATTCATCATCAGAAATAGCTAACTTTGAGTCAAAAAGGGCCAGGCTTTCCGATATCTGCATTAAAGATCGGTACGGATGGTAAACAATTAGGTAGCTTTCTAGTTCTTCAATCAAATAAAACTCGCATTCGGCAATCTTGGTTGGATCTGGACTGATATATTCTGGCCATAGGCTTTTTGCTTCAGATGTGATTGTTCTTATATGTTGAGGGCATTCTTCTGTCTTGCATGCAACATATATACAAGTTGCAATCATAGCATATACATTGACTTCAAAGAATGAGTTTTGCGAAAAAAAACGAATAAAATATACTTCAGCAGTTCCCAGCGCTCTTTGTCTAATGTTAAGTTGTCTCCCTAGTTGTTTGATCACTTTTTTTTAAAATAAGTTAATATTGGTAATCTTTTCAGAAATAATAAGAATAGGAAATAAGCATTTTAAACTTACAGTTATGAAAATATAGCCTCAAATTGTTGTATATAGTTGGATCATCTGCGCTTTGCACATATCCATTTTCTTGATCCCATTTTCGTACTCGTTGACGCGTCTCTTGGAGGGATGCCTTTGTATACTGCCATTTATGTCTCTGTGTGGATGTCCAGTAGTTTGCTGACTATGTATGAAAATCAGAAATAGCAATTAGATTCATATTCAAACAATATAGCGAATAAAGATAAAACATACCATGTTTAAAGGGGGGGTTTAGATTATCCTAGTTTCATAAACATGCAAAGATTCTGGCTGCTTTCAATAATTTTCAATTGGGGAAGTTTTGGTTTTTTTTCTTATTTTTTATTTTTTTTGGCAAGACGAAATACAACCAATGTATCGAACATTGCAGCACGTGTAACATCGTTTGTTACATATTATCTATTCATTACAAATAAGATAAGATGGGGACCATGATATCAAGTATGGATTCTTTTGTATTTGATAAGTCAAATTATGCCTATAATTTGATTCTAAATTTTTATTGTTTTATTATATTGACGCATATTTTATTTTTATTTTTATTTTTTCTTGTATTTAAAAAAAAGGTTCCGTTATTGCTCTTATAAAGATTCTTATGAGCAATATGTTGAACAAGCAAACATAGAAAACATTATTAAATTTGTAAACAAAATCAAGATTTAAAACATTAATAACCAGCTATTGGAAAATATAAATGCTATTCCGGTTTTAAAGGTTCTTAGTTAAGTCATTAGTCTTATTACAAAATTTCATTTGACTAAAAAATATTACATCTGCAATAGAAGATTTACATAATTCATGTCAAACAGATCGAACTCTCCAAGAGCGTAAATCTTCTCGTATGTCTTCTTCATTTAGTGGGGATACAGTGTGATGTAGTCGCTTGCCGTCCAGCGGCATATGGTTTGGTTGATTGGGACTAACAGGAGACTGCACTGCTTCCTGATTGTTAGAATCTTTTGGGTCAAGAATAGTAACCGTTCCATTATGATTCTTCTTATGATCATGATGTTTTAGACCATCTCCTCCATTGAATATATCATTGATACAGCTCTGAGGGTCATACTCCCCTTGAAGAACAGATTGCCATTGGACAGAAAAGTTCCCCAAAAGCCCTGTCGTATCTTTCTTTTCTACAGAGGAGTGCATGCTTGTTAGAACATAAAACCGTTATAAACAATAAAAACGTAAAACTTACCGTTGTGATCATTCAACGCATTGGATATATCTCCAAACACCTTCAAAGTAGTTGGTGGCCTACAAAATAAATGTTAGAATTTTGGCATTGTACTAAATGATGTCCACGACTACACGTACACTTTGTAATTTTCAGTTCCTGAGACTTGTTTTGACTCTATTGTTAAGCTAAGTGTTCCGTTGATTTTACTTTCTCGTAATAAAAATCGATTTGTTTGAGGCTGCTGGTTCATATATTCAGATAAATTGACATCAACCTTGCCTAATGTTATCCTGTCTGAATCAACGTGTTCCCACATAACATCAAATACAGCAATACAAGGCTTCAAAGTGGTGTCTTTTGATAATCTGAAATGGTGCTGAAATCTGGCTACATGATTGTAAACCACTCGATGGTCGCTAACAGATTTCTTTCTTGTGCGTCCTCTAGCATCTGGTTTTGGTGAATCTTTGATATACCATCGAACCCATGAGTATCCTGAAACTTGGGGTAGGTTTGTGAGTTCATTGATTGTGATTGTTATATCGAATTTTGGTCTGCGTCCCATATTTAGAACTGTACTTAAGCTGTGCTTTTATTACTGTCAAGTAAAGTGGTTGTGTTGTGATATGCATATAATACAAGGAGGTTGTTTTGAGAGTAATTTCTGGTTCATTTTTATATTTTCTTTTTTGTTTTTCTATATAATTTATAAAAAATATTGTATAAATAAAAAATTAAAAAGTTATTCTTTATCACCACCAACTTTATATCGACTTATTCACCATAAAAAGTTAATATCAGATACTACAACTTGCCAAACAGATCATACATATACATATATATATGTGTATTCTTTTTACTTATTCGATATAGCCACAAGAATGACATCTGTCAATGTTTCTTATTCGACAGAAGCTCCTCAAGGTCAACCAGAGTACCGCGAAAATCCATCTGGCAAAAATATCAAAGTTGATTCTGATGGAGATTTGGCCATGAATGATAAAGATGAAGAAACAGGCCTAGAACAAAAGACTGACATTGAAGGACAAAAAATAAAAAAAGAAAACAAGAATCCCGCTGAAGCCGAAAGTAACGATCTGAAACGAAAACACAAAGACATAGCAAGAGACCCTGCGCCGGCTGATTCAAAAGAAATCCAAAACTCTTCTTCAACGAATGCGATGACAAATTACTCCAATAATCAAACTCAATGGAATGAAAAGATTGTTGAAACAACTCAACCACAACTAATATATGTTCCTCTGAAAACAGGATATTGTTACGATGTACGCATGCGCTACCACGCCAAAATAGTAACATCAAATTTCGACTATGTAGACCCGCATCCGGAAGATCCCAGGCGTATCTATAGAGTGTACAAAGCTCTTGCCGAGTCTGGAATCATTGTTGATCCTAAACTTGAAGGATTAGATGAAGTTGGAAATCTGATGCAAAAAATCCCCATTAGATTTGCGACGGACGAAGAAATTTTACTAGTGCACACGCCAGAACACTTAGACTTTATTAAATCCACAACAACAATGAGTCGCGATAGATTGATTGAAGAGACAGAGAAGGGTGACTCCGTATACTACAACAATGATTCATACACATCAGCTTTACTTTCGTGCGGAGGTGCAATTGAAGTTTGTAGAGCAGTAGTTGAGCGTAAAGTTAAGAACGCTATTGCTATTGTAAGACCGCCAGGACATCACGCAGAACCTGGAAACTCGGCAGGATTTTGCTTGTTTTCAAATGTTGCGGTTGCTGCTAAGACCATGTTGAGAGACTATCCAGAGTCGATTCGAAAGATCTTGATACTGGATTGGGATGTACACCATGGTAATGGTACGCAACGCGCATTTTACGATGATCCTAGAGTTATGTATATTTCACTACATCGTTATGAAGGAGGTAAGTTTTACCCTGGTACAGACTACGGATCTCACACCAAGACTGGAGAAGGTGCTGGTGAAGGATACACTATTAATATTCCGTGGTCTACTGGTGGGATGGGCGATGCGGACTATGTTTACGCTATGAATAGAGTTATTTTGCCTATTGCAATCGAATATGACCCTGACTTGGTGATCATTTCTTCTGGATTTGACGCTGCCGAAGGAGATCCTATTGGAGGATGTCATTTAACTCCTAACGCATATGGCTACCTAACACACATGATGAAAGTACTTGCTAACGGAAACTTGGTGGTAGTCATGGAGGGAGGATACAACCTGGACTCAATTGCAAAAAGTGCTTTGGCTGTGACCAAAGTATTGATTGGAGAGATTCCCGGACGACTAAAGACCAGAGTTCCTCAAAAATCAGCAGTACAAGTAATCAGTGAAGTTGTAAAAGAGCAATCAAAATACTGGGAATGTATACGTCCTGGATTTCATGCTGTTGATTTTAAGCAGACTGATGAATCCACGTTTCTGCCAGAAGTTATCCGTACCTATCAGTTTAAAGAGTTTTTTGACAAATACCGAATGACGCCTCTTCCTATTCTCAAAGACAAGATTCAAGATACAATTGAAACACAGATATTGGCTACACCAGATATATATAAACAAGACACAGTTGTGGTAATGATTCACGACACCCCAGAGATTTGGGCCGATCGACGACCTCTTTTGGGAACAATAGACCCATCACAATCGGTGATGATTGATGCTTCTCGCCAGATTATTGAATGGGCAACTTCACGAAAATACGGTGTAGTGGATGTAAGCGTTCCCGGTATTGCTGGTATGAATCACTCATCTAGTTATTCTATAGGCGCTAGCTCTCAGGATCTTTGCATCTACTTATGGGACGATTATTTGGAGTTTTTTGAAGCACGTAAAATTATATTTATTGGGGTAGGAGAGTCGTATGCTGGAATTGTATATCTGGCTGGCCATAGAGACTTGAGAAGTCGGGTCAAGGCCTTGGTTGCATTTGTCGATGACATGCCTCTTCGAGCCATTGCTCCAGTCATTGATGAATACATTTCAGACTGGTTTTATCAAAATTCGCTGGTGTTTACGTCGCATGAGCATAGTGTATGGGATACGTCTGTAAATCCAAAAAAGCCGCGTCGAAAGTTTGGGCGTGTGATCCGATCGAATAGCGTGGGGACTGCACGTGTAGTACGTGAGCGATTTGAAGAGGCTCAAGAGTATCTAGAAGAAGTTTTGGAAACAGATGATGATGAAGAGGACTCTAGTAAAGAATAAACAGACTCTCTATTGTAATTTGGACATTTTGTGTTTTAATTATACAAACAATTTATATATAAACTATTACTAAGAAACTGTTTTTGAAAATAAAGTATATATAAATTTTTTGTTTTAGTGATTTCAATTATCAAACAAATCTAGGTTTTAAATGGGCGTTGCATGACTTGGTATTGAAATTGAGCTACGATTGTTATATTTTTTGTATATTTTTATTTGCCTCAACATCTTGAAGAATCTCATTTTTTTCTTCTTTTTGTTCCTTAAATTATTTAAAAAGACTGAAAATTCTATATATAAAAAAGCCATTTATCATAGTTTTTTTTTTATCGATATTAGAGTCGTTATAATAGCCTTATCGCTTACTAAAAGACTGTTTAATTTCACTTTTATTTTATTTAAGGCGAATCTATTATAAATGGTTTGGTATAATGTTTACGTCATATCATTCACTGTGCCAAATGCAATACAGCCCGACATTCCTCATTATGGACTATTAATGGTGGCCACCAACAAAGGACTTAAAACAATTCACTTCCAACATTTACAACGAGAAAAAGAACGACTAGAAAACCCTTTCATTGAAGATGACAAGCGTGCACTAGGTCCAGTGTACTTTGCTGAGTACCATGGAATCAAATACTCTCACAATCACAAACTTGCAGATCTTGATCTGCCCTCTGATGTTGAACAGGAAATCAACGCAATTGACAATACAGCCGACTTGCCCATATTCTCTATTCCGGTATTACTAACACCACAACAAGAAAACAATGCACTTTATTATTTAGACAAACGCTACTACACTCGTCGATTTACAGACTCTGATTCAAGTGGTGGTGAAGAGACTGATTCATCATCTAAAGACAAAGCCGAAGAAGTATTAATAATACAACCAACACAACTGCCGAGCACTCAACAACCCACCGCAGAAAATCAGCTTCACTCATTTGTGTCAACAACACCGTCATCTTCCCACAGCAAAGATGACACTCCAATCACATCGAAACATTCAACTACACGTTCCCATGCAATCGAAATGCCTAGTCATTTACTCAAATACAACAAAAATGCCCTTTCTACATTAAGCAAGCATCAAGATGACCCCCTCGTCAAGTACAAAACACCTTTACAGCAGCAGCTTCACACTCCTGGAACACCGGCATGGGAGTTTTCTAATGGCCAAGAATACCCGATAATCCATCACAAATATATAGGCAGAACTCAGGACCCAGAAGGCATTCTTGACAGCTGTCGCATGATCTCTAGATTCCTGATGGGTCGACGCAGATCTATTCCCAAAACCCAGTTAGACAATAGTGATAGCCTTTTAGATAACAGCAATCCAAACAAAGCTCACTCAACCATTCGGCTGCCGGCCTCTAGCATAGGCAGAATAGGGTCAAATGCCTCAATATTGTGGCTAAACGATGTTCTTGAATCAACTGCCACAGAAGGAATTTTTTGGCCAGATCAAACTCAAGAAATCAAACATCTGCCAAAAGATTCAGCAGCTGTAGAAGCTCTTGAGCCAATCACTTCCCATACTCCTAGTAATTTGGTCAACGGTGCCGAAAGGCTGGATAGTATGGATAAGATTGTAGAAAAGGCGGGTGCGCATAATAAGTATCTGGATGATGATATTCATACTGAAGAGGTTGTAGAGGAAATTCTTTCGAGTGGAGAAGGCAGCAGCGATCCGGGAACCGAGACACCTCTTACATCAGATGAAAAAAGCGATGAACAATCTAGTGAAACAGATTCAGAAAAGAGTGAGCAAGAACAAGAAAAAAGAGTTTATCAAAGTGATCATATTACTGATAATACAACAACAATTGAAAAAAATAGGCGACATCGTAAGGGGCATTTTCGATCTAGAAAGAAAGACAAAAGTGAGAGAAGAAGACATCACATTTCTAGTCGTTTCCACAGTGGTAGTAGCAAATCAAAGATTATACATGACAATGATCATGCTCTTGTGGACAAAGATAACAGCGATCAACATTTACAAAGTCGTCGACACCACCGACACAAACTCACTCGAATCCGCAAACGAACTCGCAAGATTTTTGTTCGTTCTGACGATTTGGCTCCTCCACCTTCCTCTCATTTGCATTCCGCCAACTACACTACTACAAAGCCATTGAGCAACAGTGACGACGCAAGTAACAAGCTGTTTTTAAGCAATGATGATCATTATCATCGCTCTAGTAAGCATGTCTTATCTCGAAACATTATATCTGGTCAAAACAACAATGAAGCATTTGATAATCTCAAACCTAGCCGTAGACAACGAATTCATGATAGAAAAGTAAGATTAAAAGAAAAGTTTAAAACAAACTAATTATTGCATCTCAAATCATACAGCCTTTTTCTTTTTATGTTTCAAAAACTTTTTAGAGAACTTTAAGATTGATTACATAACTGTATAGATTAATTAAGAGCGTTCGGTTGATCTGTATATTTGTATAGTACACAACAATTGTGTTTTGCAAAAATTTGTCTAATATAAAACTAAATTCAAAAATCATGTGAGCGATAACTATATTTAGTTGGAGATGACGGAACAGTACAGTATATACAAAAAAGCCTCATATATACTATTATAGAAACAAAAACAGTAATTTTTAACGTTTTTTTTATTCTCCATATTATTTGAGACGCTACAATTCATAAAATCAAATCTACTTTGATTTTTGAAAAGGATTCTTTTTTTTTTTTCCCTTCTAACTCTTCAACTAGAATTGCTACTACTAGTAATACTGATCAGACTTTCAGATCTGCTTTTGAAGAAACATCATTGATTAATTATTGACAAACACTTTTGTCTTCTAAAAACTTATTACGTTTGTTTATTGAGTCATTTTAATCTATGTTGTATGGACTTGTATAGTTTTGTCCTTTTAAAAAGTATCAATTTAGAGTCATTGTTTATTTATTAATATCCGATTTCAAAAAGTTACGATTAATGATAACCAAGTACCAGCCTCAAAAAAGTGCAGAAAAGTATATAGCAATTCTCGTATTGATTATATCAATATGAACTAAATACCCAAATACTACCTATAATTAAAAAACAGAAAAAAACAAAAACAAAGCAACTGAAGAAGTTCAAAAACAACCCTTCATAGCAATTAGAGTTAGAGCCTACAGTATACAAACGGTTTATGGAAACCACATGTGAATTACAAAAGCTGCAGTGGCTGAAATGCTGTTTTGACATCACAAATGAGCATCAAAACTACTCTGCCATACAACATGAGCCTCACATCAAACATTTTGAGGTTGCCATAGTCATTGATGCGCCTTCGCTATATATGCCTGTTTGGTATAAAGAAGAGAGTCTTGAATCCATGAAGCGTTGCCATTTGTTTGTGCAGCTCAAGTGATTGCAGCGTCTATTGTATCGTTGTCAAGAGAAAAAGCGGTATCACATCCTCCGTTGTTTCTCAAAAGGTTGCAGTTGCCTGGACTCAAGCATCTAGAGCTTTCAGGAGTGCTTTTTGATCAACAAATGGAGAGGTTTGTCTTATATCACGGTGCCGGCATCGTGAGTTTGAGTATTCAGATGACCAATGCTGACTCGATGATTTTCATGATGAATCAGTTACATTTGTTTGAAAAACTGGAGAATCTGTCAATATTTGACTACTCCAACAACTATCAAAAACAAGTGTCAAGTGGACGGTTCAAAGAGTTGTATAAGGCCAATTTTGAGCCATAAAATGAGCTATTCGATTTTTGTAGCAAAGGAGAGTTACGATTCGAGAATAAAGACAACATTGGACTCGCAAACAAAATGAATGACAAGCTATTTAACACCCCGCCTTGGGATTATAATTGCCTTGTGACGGCATACAACATTTTGACCAACTACAGACAACACAGCCTAGAGCATATGGAACGGTTCAGTCATTTGGAAAAGCAGGCTCCCTATAATACATATGAGGGAGTTATAGAGCTGAAAAACAGCACAGATGATGTTGGGTGGCTGTATTGGTATTTTGAGACACTGTTTGATGAGATTGGTAAGCTTGGAAAACTGCGGCTGCTGCGAATAGTGGGAGCACCACAATGCTTTGAGAGCCCGCAGTTCCAGATGTTGCTGGCACATAAGACACTTGAGCATGTGTATGTGACGGAACTGATGGAGCGAGATAAAGAAGAATATGAGCATGTATGGTATTCGGAGTATGTTGTTCCCACTTTAGCGCCATGTGTATACGTTCACACTCACTTTCCAGTGATATATGATATGATAAAGGAGTTTGATGTGAACCTGAAGAGGGGTAAGGATAGGTATTGTACTCATAGCCAGAACAATAGACATTTTCCAGCAATAAACGCTAGCTCTGGTGATTTGGCTCTTGCATCAGAGCACAAGATTGGAGTTGATAGAGATGGGCGGTTTGATCGTGACTTTACTACTGAATGGAACTATTTGACATATCCGGAATCGTTTGAGATGAGATACGTCCATCACAAATATAAGTACTAGTGTGTATATGTGTGGTAAAGAAAAAGTAGTAGAAACATAATGACAAACCAAAGAACAGACCACAAAACGACCATGAAGAGACCATAAAAGTACAATGAAAACATATGACATCTGTTCAAATCTGAACCGGATTCAGATTTGGTTGAGGCTATCTTTTTATTATTCGTTTTTTCATCCGTACAAGCTAATTTTTTTATATTATCCAGATGTTTATTGAATCGCCTTGTATAGTGGATAAGACTTGAAGTATAATTTATTAAGTGTAATAATCAACACCAAATCATAATGTGTTAAATTTATCAAGATTTACTTTTCATTTTTTTGAAATCTTGAACACATTCTACTGCCATTTTTTTTTTATTACAAGCAATTGAAGCTTGCTAGAAATAATGTAAAATTCACAGTTGCTATTTAACTAGAACAAAGATAACAAGAATTTTGCAGCATTAGCTAATTTAAGCTATTATGATAAAACAGTGTTTATATTTTATTAATGTTTTTGTGTCTTTTCCTAATTATTAATCTTGTTTTTTTTTTTTTTTTTTTTTTTTTTTTTTTTTTTTTTTTTTTTTTTTTTAAACTTGATTAGCAGATATTGAAGCAAAAGCTATCTGAATTCTTAGTATTTGTAATCAAATAGACGAAACGTTTACAATAAATATCACAACAAAAGATTTCTATTCATGATTAGATAGAATGTATATGATATGACCCAATTAATAAAATAAACAAAATAAGTATATGTCAATACAAATTAGCTTATAAATCAAAATCATCAGGTTTTTGAAAAAAAAATATATATATATTATTAAACAGCAGTCGCTTATAAATTTGTATTGTAATTTTTTAAAAGCAAATGACTTGTAATAACAATAACAAAAACGGAACTTTAACGGGACAATATGGCCTGTTTTGGTAGACCGGGTTTCATAGTGTATTACAAATACACTTGATGTACGGCTATTTTTGAATTCTTATATGTAGTTTAAAAGCTTAAACATCTATTTGTATTAGAAATACATCGCCAACAAACTACTTGGAAATATTAAGATGTTAATCAAAAATTTGTAAAGGATTCAAATTAATAATGTTATTTATTTTCCTTTAATTTCTCCTTATTGCTTCAAACCTCCTCTATACCTTTATCGGTGCCTAGGTAACGACCAAGCCACATTACTGGAGTTATCGAGGCCCGATTACCATTTTTCAAATGTTTTAGTCAACACCTAGCCATTGAAAACATGAAAGATTTATCCGAAGCATTCAGGACAAAAGCTAAATTTCCTATTTCTAAGCTAACAAAAAACATTATATATATATTTCATTATTGTCTAAAAAAATCTTTTGAGAAATATTTTAAATTGTTTCATTTCTTATTATAATCAGCTTAGAAACATCTCAATCATATATTCAACGTCATAAAAATATTTTTTCAATTGATTACTGCTAAGCTTTTAGAAATGGCTACAGATCTAATTCGTGATAGCTTTCTTGGCTATTTTGTCAACAAGATATCTAAGGGGAAACTTCTGCCTTACACTGAAGAAAAGCCTGACTTTGTTGTTCCCCATATTTATTTGGAAAAGCCTCCGCTTTTTTCAAGACAACAAAGTTTGGTTTCTTCAATACAAAACAATCAACAAATTCATGAATACACAACCGAGAAATCTTCACATGAATTGAGACAAAGCTCGGAAATTGAGTTTTGTGTAAATAACACTAGCACAAAACCCCTTTTCGAAGAAAAAACTTTCTCGGGAGATATGGAAAAAGGTTTTTGCAAAAGTCCAGTAGCCTCCTACACTGCTGAAAACTGTCCAGCTCAAAAAAATGCTTCTCTACTAAAGTCACACAAATCAGAAGATCCCTTGGCAATTCCAGATGATTCTCGCAATATTGATCACGGCCAATACATTGTGGTTGACTGGTACGGCCCAGACGACAAGGATAATCCCAAAAACTGGTCTGCATGGAAAAAAGTATGGACAGTTTTTGCTGTTTCAATTTTGACTGTTTCAATCTATATGGGATCCTCGATTTATACACCAGGTGCTCCAGAAATGATGACTGAGTTCAACACAAGTCGTGTTAAAAGTATTTTGCCTTTGACAGTTTTTGTTATAGGTTATGGTATTGGCCCGATGGTATTTTCACCTTTGTCTGAGCATCCTCCTTTGGGAAGAACTTTTATTTACATTATAACGTTGGCCTTATTTTGCATTTTGCAAGTTCCAACAGCTCTTGCCAAAAATATCGAAACCATTATTGGTCTCAGACTTCTTGCTGGTATATTTGCTTCTCCAGCCTTGAGCATTGGAGGAGCAACTGTTGGTGATGTTTTATCTAAGCATATGTTTATCGGGCTTCTTGTTTGGGCTCTTTCTACCTTTTGCGGGCCTACCTTTGGCCCTTTGTTTGGAGGAGTGTTTGTTCAGCTTGTCAACTGGAGATGGACTTTCTGGTTCCTTTGCTGCGTTTCTGGAGTTACACTTGCCATCCTCTCTGTTTCGTTGCCAGAAACCAATCATGCTACGATACTTCACCGACGCGCTGCAAGACTGAGAAAGTTGACAGGAAACCCTGCTATTCGATCTCCTCATGAGGTTCAAGAAAAGCAAACAACCATGGAGCTTGTTAAAGCAACCCTATGGAGACCAATTGTTATTTGCTTTGAACCAATTGTTTTCTGTCTGAATATCTATACTGCTTTTATTTACATTATTGTCAACAGTTGGTTTGAATCTCTTCCAATGGTTTTTATTGACTTTTACCAGTTTAACTTGATTGAGGGAGGAACAGTCTACGTAGCGGGCCTTATCGGTGGCCTCATTGGAGGAATCATATATTATTACACTTATAATAGAATTGACAGAAGCAATAATCCCAATATTGAAAAATACTTGATACCTGCAAAGTTTGGTGCTTTTTTCCTTCCAGCAGCATTATTTATCTTTTCTTGGGGTACAAGTACATCAACACACTGGATGGCGCCTGTCAGCTCAATCACGATTTTTGCTATTGGCGGTATCTTCATTTTCCAATCTGTTTATGCATACTTTGGTAGAGCATTTCCAAGGTTTTTGGCTTCTGTTTTTGCAGGTAACTGTTTAATGAGATCTGTTACCGCCTCAGTATTTCCTCTTTTTACACATGAAATGTATCAAAATCTGTCTAGAGAAAAGTTTCCGGTTGCTTTGGGAGGAACTATTTGGGCCTGTATTGCGGTTGCTATGATTGCAATTCCATTTACTATTTCTCATTTTGGTACTAAACTGCGGGCCAGATCAAAATATGCTAATTAAAATAAAATAAAAACATGCAATTGATTTTATATAAAAAGTTTTGTAATATTATTATTATATTTTTATATTAATCTGCTAAACCTTTTTTGAAGGCCACATCACAATACTCATAGATTATTAGTTTCTCGTTTGCACTTTATCAATTAACTAATTAAAATAATGAGATAATAAAATGCAAAAACAATACTTTATTAACATTTTCTATATTTGTTTTGTTGTAAATTTTCAGTTTTATTAAAAAAAAAATTCATTATTTTCGCTAAACGTTTTGTCATTATACAAACTAATGTTTATTTGATTTATTTTGTATTTCGTACAATAATAGCATCATCAATCTACATGTACTTCTACTGTAAAATCCTCTTCTAGTTCAGTATCACCTACGGTTCCAGATAGATCAATATCTTCATCATCAAAAACTAGTCGGATTTTACGTGCCTTTGTCTTTGGCAATTTCTTTTGCTTACAGTAGTATTCTGCAAGCTTCATAATTTTAGTGTCACTGTTTACTTTAACGCTGATAGCATGGTTATCGCTTCCCAGCAATCGGATCTTAAAGTAGCCGTCTGATTCTTCAACTGAGTCATCTCGTGGGCCCATTGAACCTTGTTTTTGGCTACCATTACTGTTTTTGTTGCCGTTGTCATTAGCAGCAGCCTCGTTTTGTTTTCGAATTAATTCCAATTGATTTTGGATTATGGCTTCGTAATTAGATGCAGCGTACTCTTCTTCAAACTTTTTGAGTTTTTCTTCAAACTCGGCAGTTGTCATTTTCTCATATTCGTCTTTGAGCATTGCTTGTATTCTCAGAGACGGGCTCTCTTGTCGCACACCTAGCGTGTATAGAGTACTCGAGTTGTAAACACGATTTTTTCCCATTACAAAAATGCATTCTCCGACGGGGAAATCGGGCCTTACCTTAAGGGCTTCTCGAATAAACTCATCATATGTAACTTCCATTTTTTCTGAACTCTGTGCCGTTCGTACATATGGCTTAATATCAGTAAATGAATTGATTTTGCATGTTACTATGACAGCAACTGGAAAGCTGCTGTGATTTTTCTGGGCTTTTCGTTCTTCAATACGTTTTAAAATTGATTCTGTTCCATCTATTGACAATGTGCTAGTGGCTAGGTCTTCTGAGTTGTTAGAGAGGTCAGGGGATAAATCTGTTAGGTGCATTGATGCTCCTTCAAAGTCTATTCGTTTTCTTTTCTTTGAAATTGGAATGACCTCCTCCTCAGAGGACTCTACATATCCAGAGTCATGCGGCTCCCTAACAACAGGAGATGAAGATCTAGATGATAGAACTACAACCGAAGTATCTTCTACATCTATTGATTTATCGCCATCGTTTGTTGGTTGCGTGCAGATGCTGTCATCAATGGTATTGGTTTTTTCTGCTTTTACTTGTGAGCCAGGGGCTGAGACATCTGTATGTTCCTCCTTTGCATCAGATTTATTGTGTTTTTTATGAGTACTCAAACTGAAAAAGTCGTAATCTTCATCCACTTCTTGAGGTTCATCATTGCTTTGAGTGGACTCTAAAGGCTTGGGTGTTGCTGAATTTCTAGTCAGTTTCCGTCGACGAGGTTTTGGCTTCGTTGTAGTAGATGTCGTAGATGTTATTGATGTGGTTGTAGATTCACTAGGACTGGTATCAGTAGCAATACTTGGAGTAATAATTGCAGATACATAATCATTTTTTGGCGCTGAAATTTGTATTTCATCATCTGAGTCTATACTAATTGTATTAGCATTGTCGGGGACAATATAATCTGCTGCTGCCAATTTTTCTAGAATGTCATCTGTAGAAGTATCTGTAGCCATTGTTAAGTGTTTGATGTAGGACAAATCAAATGGATGAAAACCTGTAATAATTTGTGTATCGCTATAGTAAAGGTAATTCCTTCTTAAAATATATCAAAAAGAGAAATTTATAGACAGTAAAAGTCATATTAACAATCGACTTTATTTATCAAACAAAGAATTAATAAATAAATAAATATTAGTACATATAAATTATGGGTTTTTAGAAGAGTCAAAATATCTTCTATAGTTGTTTCTATTTGGGTACAGACAAAAAAAAAAAAAA